>JBBPFJ010000364.1:0-142308 GCA_037975025.1 Excoecaria agallocha | reverse complement strand
TTGGGTTCATACCCAGGTAAACATGTGCATTCAAACATATTAGCAGTGTTATAATCACACTTGCCGTTAGCACCACAGTGTCCATAAAACTCGCATAGGTTCCCAGGCGATTTCCAGAACTCCTTCCATTTGTTTTTAGTTTCATGCCATGCTAACGACCTCAGAAATCCTGCATCAAGGACCACTCTTTTGATAACAAAATCCTTATCAGCAGGAAAGCTAGAATATATTTCATCCTCATTATTAACAAAACTGTAGTTATATGGCGGTGGAAGGCTTTCCCACGGCCACGGACCAGTTCTCCAGTAAACTTTGCTTCCATTGTACATTAAAAACTGTGGCGACCCTCGCAGGTTTAGCCTCAGGGAATAGTTCCCTACTCCAGGGTCATCTGCTGATCTCCAGGATGTCAGGAACTTGTCCAGACCCGTTTTCCGATGCATCCCGAGCTTCATTCCTGGTAACATGGTATTTGTTGGATGATCAAAGCTTTGCCAGAGTATTTTTTGACTCCTACCTTGGACCAAGACCAAATTTCCTGTATCCAAAAGCTGAGCTGCTAACGTATCATTCACTTTTATAGAAATGTTCGTTGACCAAACTGGATTGTTGTCACTGTGAAGAACAAGATTACCTTGTGATAAATTAATGGAGAGAATTCCTGATGAGCCCATGATGGGATTGTTTCTGTTTGCTACCCACGCCACAGTTTGCCCTGGAATTTTATGGAACCAAATTCCAAGATATCTATAGGTAGAGCTGCCTGGGCTAAAAAAGCCTAAAGCAAACTTGTTTTGTTTAGAGATTAGGAGGTGGCCATCTTGAAAGGTTTGGTTCATGGTTATGGCGTCTTTGGAAGAACTTGAAGTGAAAGGGAGAATTATAAGAAATGATAAAAAAAGTTTGGCTTCCATGACTGAAATTGTAGGCCTTCTTCAGAAAACTTGCGTTAGCAGAGTATTGATAGTGAATTGAAGAAGAAAAAGGCAAAGAATAAGCGATTTAATTAATAAAATTTTGGTCTAGTCAAAGTCTTCATGCCGTGCAAAGTGGTTCAAACCCTCCAGACACGGACTATTTAAGCACACCCTTCTATTTTTCATATTTTTTATTTAATTTTTTTATACATAATTAATCCTTTTTCAGTTTTTCTGTAATTTCCATTGTACTTGTCATATTTTTCATATATTTCCTAGAAAGTAAAACTTTATTTCACTTTGTTCTTTACTGCTATAGAACTAATATAAAATGCTAAATTTAAGTGAATATTTGATTATAAAGTGAAAAAGAATCCCACATTTGTGGGGACCATGTGAAAAAATGGAAATAGCTGCTTTATATATTACTCCGTATATTATGCAATAATTTAATTAGCAATAAAAGGATGAAGTTGGCTGAGGTTAATACAAACCATTCTTTTAGAAGAAATTTCGGAGTTCATAAAAGAATTCCAGCTTGGGTATTAAAGAAGAAAGTGCATCTTTTTTACTTCTTATTGGAAAGAAGTAACTCGATTTATTCTTTCTAAAATCAACTTTTAAGTCAAAATTATTTTTCTTTGATTGAATTTTACTGGTCAATTAATAATTATAATAGAAATTAATGATAAATATATATTAAAAAATGAGTGGCTTTCAAAATTATACAATATAAAGGTTGTCATATCTAGATTCACCATAAAAACAAATTTTAAAATCTAGAATTAACAATTAATTTTAAAGTAATTTTAGATTGAGCAAAAACTAAATATAATGTATATATTAGGTTTGTCAAACGTGAATACCATGTAATTAAATTGCTTATATATTTATATTTTTAACTCTAATAAAAATTTAATATAGTTTATTAGGTTTTATTAAATGTAATACAATGTACAAAGTTTTGGCAAAATTTAATAAGCTATATTGAGTTTGAGCAAAAACTGAATATAGTGTGTATTAGATTTATCAAAAGTGAATGCAATGCAATTAAATTGCTTATATATTCATACTTTTTTAGCTTTAAGCAGAAATTGAATATGGTGTATTATATTTTATTAAATTCAATACAATGCATTGAATTTTGGCAACTGTTAATACACTATATTTAATTTGAATGAAAACCGAATATAGTATATTAGATTTGTCAAAAGTGAATACAATGTAATTAAATTGCTTATACATTCATATTTTTAGCTTTAATAAAAAAAATTGAATATGTAATATTATGTTTTATTGAACTCAATACAGTGTATTAAGTTTCGGTAAAAATTAATACACTATATTTAGTTTGAGCAAAAACTGAATATAATGTATTAGGTTTGTTAAAAGTGAATACAATGTAATTAAATTGCTTATATATTTATATTTTTTAGTTTTAAACAAAAATTTAATATAGTATATTAAGTTTTATAAAACTCAATACAGTGTTTAGTTTGTCAAAAGTAAATACAATATAATTAAATTGCTTATATATTCATATTTTTTAGTTTAAATCAAAAAATGAATATAGTGTATTGGGTTTTTATTAAACTCGATACAGTGTATTGAGTTTTGGCAAAACTTGATACAGTGTATTGAGTTAGTTTAAAGCAAAAACTTAATATAGTATATTAGATTTGTCAAAAGTAAATACAATAAAATTAAATTACTTCTATATTCATATCTTTTAGCTTTAATAAAAAAAATTGAATATAGTGTATTAGGTTTTATTAAACTTAATACAATATATTGAGTTTTAGCAAACCTCAATACACTATATTTAGTTTGAAGCAACAGTTGAATATAGTGTATTAAGTTGATTAAAAGTGAATAGAATGTAATTAAATTACTTACATATTCATATTTTTTAGCTTTAAAGCGAAAATTGAATATAATATATTAGGTTTTATTAAACTCAATACAATGTATTGACTTTTGGAAAAATTTAATACACTATATTTAGTTTGAGTAAAAACTAATTATAGTGTATTAGGTTTGTCAAAAGTGAATATAATATAATTAAATTGATTATATGTTCATATTTTTTAGCTTTAAGCAAAAATTGAATATATTGTTTTAGGTTTTATTAAATTCAATATAGTGTATTAAGTTTTATTAAAAAGAATGCAATGCAATGTAATTAAATTGTTTATATATTCATATTTTTTAACTTTAAGCGAAAATTGAATATAGTGTATTATGTTTTATTAAATTCGATACAATATATTAAGTTTTGGCAAAACTCAATACACTATATTTAATTTTTTTAGTTTGAAGCAAAAACTGAATATAATGTATTAAGTTTGTCAAAAGTGAATAGAATGTAATTAAATTGTTTATATATTCATATTTTTTTTAGTTTTAATCAAAAATTGATTATAGCATATTATGTTTTATTAAACTCAATACACTATATTTAGTTTGAAGCAAAAGTTAAATATAGTTTATTAGGTTTGTCAAAAGTGAATAAAATAAAATAACATTGCTTATATATTTATATTTTTTTTCTTTTAAGAAAAAATTGAATATAGTGTATTAGATTTTATTAAACTCAATATAGTGTATTGAATTTTGACAAAATTTAATACATTATACTTAGTTTGAGTGAAAGTTGAATATAGTGTAATAGGTTTTGATTAAAAAAAATGTAATGTAATTAAATTTCTTATATATTCATATATATATTTTTTTAACTTTAAGCAAAAATTAAATATATTTTATTAGATTTTACTAAACTCAATATAATGCATTGAGTTTTGATAAAACTCAATACACTATATTTAGTTTTAGTAAAAATTTAATATAGTATATTAGGTTTTATTGAAGAGAATACAATGTAATTAAATTACTTATAGATTTATATTTTTTAACTTTGAAAAATGAAACTTAATATTTTAGTTATTAAATCTGGTATTTGTTATAGCATAAATACTGTTTTGAACATATGACGTATTATGTGCTTAGAATAAGAACCTTATTTTATACATTATAAAAAAAAAGAATGTCAACGCGGGGTGTCGGACCTGCTACAATCCCAAAATATCTACTTTAAAATTAAAAGAAAAGAATTACAAATATCCTAACTCTTAGCACAAGTTGTTCTAGCTATACTGCTTAAGAATACAATCCTAAAAATCATCTAATGCACAATTATTGCTATACTCCCAATTGCAAAAGCTATCCAATTTTTTTGTTTCTTGAAATGTGCAATCCTTGGCTCATTGGTTTTCATTATCATTTGCTATCAATTGTATCCATAGAACCTTGGGATGCGTTTACTTATAGAAAACAGTTTTATATTTTCTATTTTCTATTTTTTAAAAAATTGGAATATTTATTTTCTGTATAAAATTTAGAAAACGTATTCATTTATCAATAAATGAAAAATTAGAGTATTTATTTTTTGTTTGTCTATATGTATGTATGTATGTACACACACACACACACATATATGCATAAGTATGTGTATATGTGTACATATGTGCATATATATGTATGTGCATATATATACATATATACACATATATATATGTACGTACATATATATGTATGTATGTATGTATGTATGTATGTAGACACATACATATATGTGTGTGTGTGCACGCGCGTGCATGCTTGCATATGTATGTGAATATATGCGCATACACACACACACACACACACACATATATATATATTACATATGTACATGTATGTATATGTATGTACATACATATATATATATATGTATGTATGTATGTACATACATATGCATACACATACACATACATATGTATGTATGCACATACAAATATATGTATATGTGTATGTATGTGTACATATGTGCATATGTATATATGTATGTATATGCATATATGTGCATAAATACACATGTATATGTGTATGTATGTATGTGCATATATACATATTGTTGAAAATGTGGCTGCAAAAGTAATGAGATGAAGAATTCTTTGCAACAAAGTTAATGAGAATTGTTGACATTGCATGCAAATTTCTTTGAAACCGATTGCACCACAACATATTTCTATGAAAATAATTGCATCATATATTGTTGACTTTGTTTAGTCAAAAATTGCATGCATGAATACAATCTTCATGCAGATAAATTGAACTTGTTTTTATGACTTTTTGTTCCTTCATTTGCCTATAAATACCAAGGCAATTTTTGCTACAATAGAAGAGAGCAACAAAGATCTCATTTTTGTGTGATTATACAATACTTAAGAAAATTCTTTTTAGAAATTTTGTAATATTTCTTATGTTGTATATTTGTGAGATTATTGAGTGTAATTGAATTTTGGGTTGAGAGTTAAACACCAATTTGTATTCTCCATCCTTTTTGTTAGTAAATTACTTTTCTGGCCTCTGCCCGTGGATGTAAGGAAATACTACAAGGAAAAAGGCCTATAAGGAGGGTAAATACGGTCGCTAAAAGTAGAAATCTGGTCCCTAAAAGTCAATAGGGACCAAAAAATCCGGTCGTCATCCGATCGCTATAAGCTCCGCCGCTAATGACCAAAAAGGATTGGTTTCCAACCGATCGTTAAAAGTTTTAGCGACTGACCAGAATCTGGTCCCTAATAATATTTAGTGACCAAACAGTATACTATCCCTAAAAAGATTTAGCAACCGACAAGTAATGGTCCCAAAAAAGAATTAAAGACCGGACTTCCCTTCCTTAATAGTATATGCTAGGTAGCCAATCAAGTTATTGATGACCAAAAACATGGTCCTTAAAATGTGTACTACGGTCGTTAAAAATTATAAGGACCAACCAAAAACTGGTCCCTAAAAATTAATAGGGACCGGTTTTTTTTGTCCTTAATGAAGTATGCCAACTGGGTAACCACGTTATTAGGACCAAAAATTTGGTCCTTAAAGAGTTTATTAATCGGTCTTTAAAACTTTTGATGACAAAAAAACTGTTCCTGAAAAGTATTAAGGACCGAAATTCTCATCAATTGCTGAGAATATAATAAAGATCACAAATTAATATGGTCCCTAAGAATAATTAGACCATATTTTTACCTTGTATTTTGAAACATACAATAAATGAATACATAATAAATAATACCATACTTTTATAGATAATTTGTAATTCATTACAAATATAGAATTAGCATTCAAAAAAATATGTATTATTTATACAGCCCCTTCCAAAAAAAAACAAAAATATTTCTAGATCTCTATCTTGCAAATATTTCAATGTTTCTTCAAGTCTTCACAGTCAAATTTTGTACTTCACTATTTTGTTCATACTAAAAACTGCAAAAAATATAAATAAATAAAAATTATTATATTAGAAAATATATAGATATGCTATAAATAATTGATTGAAACTACAAGTGATTTAAGAATAGACCTCAAAAAAATTATAATTCCATCAAGTGTACCTATATACACTTCAAAAAGTCAGCATATCAACCTTAAAAAAATTGTAATTCCACCAAGTGTAATTATATGCACTTCAAAAAGTCAGCATATATGATAGGGGCTGCAAGATACAAAAACATAAATTAGTTCTAAGGAATTATATACATAAAAAAAATAATTACCTTTTGAACAATCTAATTGTTATGTTTAGCCATGTGATTTTTGAAAATTATCACTGCAAGTATATAATCAATAAATCACTGGCAATTAGCATCAAATTATATAAATCTTAGAGAAGTTGGATACTATTATTTAGAACTAAATCAGACATAGTACAACAGTACAAAACCAAAACAGAGCAAAGGGGTCTGTACAAGAGACAATAAAGAGACTGCTCCAACCTAAGCCAAACCAAAAGCTACCAGCCAAAAACCAAAAATTCAGAATTAAAATAGGCAGAAAACTTCATAGATTAGCTAGTAACAATAACAATAGATGAGATCCAGCAAAAGAACTGAAACCACTCTATCAAGATAAAAACATATCCAAGTACAACCACCCAATTTAACTCGTAGATCAGTTGTAATGGCCTCAACACCGGTCTGGCCGTGAACAGTAAATTTCGATAGTGAATAGTGTATCCGGGCCGTAAAACGGACCCAAAAGTAAAAAATATTTTATTTGACCATCGGAAAATATTGGTCATGGTGAGTCCGGGGTTGAAATTTGAAGTGAAATCGAGGTCAAATAGACCTCCGAAAGTCGAAAATACGAAAAAGGTAGTGAGTCAATTTCCCTGGTAGGGAAGGTGACTTGATTTTGCATAAATTTTTAAAAATAGCAAATGAACTCTAAAAATTGCCATATTTTGTAGATCTTCATGAAATTTCATGTAGAATATTTTGGTATAAAAAAATAAAATTTTCGGCGATGTCGACAGTTGTCGAATCGAACCAGTTTGGTTGAATCGGACCAGTAACGGACTCCGATTGAGCCAAAATTTTGTGTAATACCTAATTTTAATGTGATAAGAATTATGGAATTAAATTTAGAGTGATTTGGAGTGAGAAAAGAGGAGAAATCAAATTGAGCTTGAATTAGGGAGTTAATGGGCCTTAATTAATTAATTAAGCCCAATTGCAAACCCAAGCCCAATTCACCCATTTAGAAGACCTATATAAAGTGTGAATTTTCTGGAACAAGCCAGCAAGTCATCTTCTTCCTTATCTCCTCCTCTTGGCTGAAACTTCTCTCACCATTGTTGCTTGAGTTTTCTTCATTTCTCTCTCCATTTCACACTAAATCAAGCCACCTAATAGTAATTTCTGCCTCTCTAGTTAAGTTTTATGACCTCCTCTCTTCAAATTAAGGAAGAAAATCAAGAAAAATTAGGAGAGAGAGTTTAGGGTTTCATTTGAGGTAAGTGAAACCAATGGGTTTAAATTTTTTTTAAGGTGCCTACTTATGTTTTTGGGTGCCTAGACTTCATTTATGATGTTATTTTTAGCATTTGAGGTTGAAAAACTAGAGTTTTAATGGCTTGAAATTTCGGTTCTTTTAGGGAATCAAGGAGAATTGCAAGCTTCCAAGGCTAAAGGCAAGGAAAATGAAGCTTAGGCATCCTAGAACAAGAAAGGAAGGTTAGTGACTAATAAATCTTAGTAATTTCTTTGATTCCAATTAAGTAACCTTTATGTAAGTTAGGGTTAAAGTGATAAAATGGTGATTAAATGGAAATTAATGATGAAATAGTGTAACTAGACCTTAAATAAGTATGTTTAAATGCCTAAATGATTTATTGAATAATTGTATGGCATACTTACCTTGATGGCCGAATTGCACCCTAAGAAAAACCTAAGTGTATTTTGTGAATTATGATGAATTTAAGCTTTTAAATGATAGTAGAAATGAAATAATATGCTTAGGAATTTTTATGGAATTTATTAAAATTAAATGAATATTTTAGAGAATAATTTCAATTATGTAAGTAATGAAAATATGGAATTAATATGAAATAATGTTCAATTTGATGAGAAAGTGAATGATTTTGGTGAATTATGGTAGAATAATTCACAATCTATGTAAAAGAATGGAAAGAAATAAATACGAGTATTTTAGAGTAATGAAATAATGAAAAAAATTAAAGTTTGATTGTAATTTTTATGAAATTGTGCCCTTAGAATTAGTCTGGCATTAAAAGCCTAGCTTAGGATATAATTGGCTAGCCATAGGGACATCTGTACCGTGGTGCAAGTCACGGCGACTTGCTTAGTTATGGTAGGATCACTGATCGCCATAGCTTCTGTTTGTACCTGGTATCTGCTACGTGAAAAAATGGTCATTGAGATCATTTTTCAGTCTATATGTGGCCCATGGGGGTTCACGTCCCGAGTATCCAGTCTGAAAATTTCTGTCGGTACTGTACTAGGGGCATGGAATGAAATGAAAATGATAATAAGTTAAAAGAAATGAAAAGAATGATAAAAATGAAGTTTAAAGTGGAAAAAGGGCTTAAACGAAGGAAAATGAAAGTTTAGGGGCAAAATGGTAATTTTGCCAAAATGGGTAATTAATAAGTAAACCTAAGTGAGAAATGGTTATTAAAGGCAAAATAGTAATTTTGGAGACCTAACAGTGCCAATAAGATAAAATTTTATGGTACAGGGACTAAACCGTAATTTTACCCAAAAGTAGTAAAGTAAACAATAAATGACGAATAATGGTAAAACTTGTGTAATGAAAATGAAAATAAATGACTATAATGGCAAAATCGTAAATATTAAGACAAAAAGGACATTTTTAGAATTTAGCAAAATTTTGAGGACTAAAAAGGAAAATTTGTCAACAGTTATGAAATAAATGAGAAAAAGTGTAAATAATGTGAAAATCAATTGTTTCCACTTGAACTTGATGAAAATGCTTAATTGTACTCATTTAGAATTTAATTGATTAGATATAGTAAAATAAAGAAATAATTATTGCAAAGAAAGTATTAGGATTGTTAGTCACCACTGGGCATAGTTTATGCTCAGCATGTAGTTTCTACTGCATGCAGGTACAGAGCTGGAGGAGCGGTGATGCACGGATGAAAGAAAAGAAATTATGTTGTTAAGTAGATTATGTAGGTTTTGTCATGTATATAAATGACTAATCTGTATAAGTATTTGGATATGTAAAAATTTGTAAACAGATGTGTGTGTGACTATGATTATTATCTGTTTTGAATTATTGGATGTTTGATGGAGGTTTGGAGAAATGGAATGATTGTTATAGAAGTGTTGTGCCTCTGAGAGGCTGTATTTTGTCTGGTTTTTCAGGAGGCTAGTTAAAATACAGCCGTTATATTATCGAAATTTTATTATGTGAATAGTAACCCGGGACAGTTATAGGTCATTGAATAGCTAAGTATAGGTGATATCGAATTTTGGTGTTATTTAAAAGTTAATTAAAAAAAAATTCGGTTTGCGTGCACTGTTCCGTTTGATCGGAGTGATAAGGGTGTTACAATTTTATTGGTATCAGAGCAAAGGTTTAGACGTTCTAAGATCGGAGTGGGTATTAATTGATTTGTCTGTATATACATGCCAATTATGTTTGGAAGTAGGTATTTTGGAACTAATGTGCATCTGCTCCTTTTTGTTTTATAGTGAAAAGATGTCTACTGATCGAGGACAACAGTCAGCGGACAGCAGGAGTGAGGCATCGAGTAATATTGGGCGTCAAGAGTCCCCACAACAGAACCCTCTTCCTGTAGCGCCGCCTCCTTTCCCTCAGCCGGACTTTTTTGATTTGATGGCTGACTACATTCAGCAGAGACTGCAGGCAGCTCCAGCTCCGACGCCTCCTCAGCCGACAGTAGTACAGATTCAGCCAGCGTCGCCTAGGCGGAGACCTATCCTGGAACAATTAAAGAGATTGGGGGCAAAAGACTTTTTTGGTAGAGAACCTTTGACACCTGCAGTGGCTGAAGAATGGCTATACAGGATAAAGAGATTGTTTGAAATAACCCACAGCCCACTGGAAGAAAAATTTGAAGGTGTTGTAGCATTACTTCAAGGTCCTGCATTCATTTGGTGGGATTCCATTAGAAGACATACTCCTGCAGATCAGTTGAGTTGGGAGTATTTTGTGGACCAGTTTGAGAAGAAATACATTGGGTCCGAGTATAAAGCCATTATGCAAGAGGCTTTCTTGAGATTAAAACAGGAAAACAAGACAGTGGCAGAGTATGAGAGAGAATTTGAGCGGTTGAGTGCTTACCTGGATGAAGGCCAGGCTACAGAGGAGAAATTATGTTACAGATTTGAAAAAGGCCTGCACACTGAGCTTAAACAGATCATTGGAGCTCAGAAGTATCCTACCTTGCGTGCTATGGTGGAAGCAACCATAAAGTTAGAGACGACTCAGGCTGAGCAGGCTGAGAGACAGTCCCGATTTCAGCAAAAGAGGAAGCAGGGACAGTTCAGTGGTAAAGAGAAGAAAGCAAAGGGATCTCAGGCATTTCAGGGACAGTCACCTGTAGCAGCAGGTCGAGGTCAGGGTGGTGCATCTCGAGGCAGAGCTCCGACTGTTAGTACTCCTCGGGACCGAGATAGTGATTCTGCAGTGGCTTGTGAGCAATGTGGTAAGTTTCACTCTGGAGAGTGCAGATTTCTGACAGGAGCCTGTTTCAGATGTGGATCCAGAGATCATCGGATCAGAGACTGTCCTGCCATGCAGAATACCTCAGTTAATTCACCAACATCAGGTACAGGATCCTCAGCTCTTAGAGGTCGTGGTAGGGGAGCCACCCCTCACACTTCAGCGTCCAGACCTGTTGGATAGACATCACAGGGTCAGAGGAGAGTATCGGGTCAGACCTATGCTATCAGAGCACGTGAAGATGAGGATGCCCTAGATGTGATAGTCGGTACGTTTCTCTTGTTATCTGATTCGGTGCATGCATTGATTGATCCAGGTTCCACGCATTCTTACATTATCACTGCCTTAGCACGGGATAGAGGGATGAAAGAGGAATGCTTGGACCAGGATGTTTTGGTGAGCAATCCTCTGGGGCATAGTGTAGTGGTAGATAAAGTGTTCAGTCAGTGTCCTATTAGTGCCCAGGGACACATCTTTTTGGCAAACCTGATCGCTTTGCCTTTCCATGAGTTCGACATGATTCTGGGGATGGATTGGTTATCCGCCCACCAAGCGACTGTCGATTGCAGAAAGAAGAGAGTCACCTTAAAGCTTAGCGATGATCGAGAAGTTACAGTGGTAGGTGTAAGAACTGATTTTCTGTCCGATGTTATATCCGCCACTGCTGCTAAAAGGTTGATTAGAAAAGGATGTGTGGCCTATATGTGTTATGCAGTGAAAGCAAAGAAAGTCAGTCCAAAGATGTCAGAAGTACCTACTGTCAGGGAGTTTCAGGATGTCTTTCCTGATGAATTGCCTGGTTTACCACCTGACAGGGAGGTAGAATTTTCTATTGATGTTGCTCTAGGTACTGTACCTATTTCTATTGCTCCCTATAGGATGGCACCTGCAGAGTTAAAAGAATTGAAAATTCAATTGCAAGAATTGTTAGATAAGGGGTTTATTAGGCCCAGTGTTTCTCCCTGGGGAGCGCCAGTTCTGTTTGTCAAGAAGAAAGATGGTACACTCAGGTTGTGCATTGACTATAGGCAACTGAATAAAGTTACCATTAAGAACAAGTATCCTCTCCCTCGCATCGAAGACTTGTTTGATCAGCTTAAGGGAGTAGGTGTTTTCTCAAAGATTGACTTGAGATCAGGCTATTATCAAATGGGAGTGAAAGAAGTAGATGTGTCGAAGACTGCTTTTCGTACCAAGTATGGCCACTATGAGTTTCTGGTTATGCCTTTTGGGCTTACGAATGCTCCAGCCGCCTTTATGGACTTGATGAATAGGGTTTTTCATCCCTATTTGGACCAGTTTGTAGTAGTTTTTATTGATGACATTCCGGTCTACTCCAAGACGCCGGAAGAACATTATAAGCATCTGAAGCTTGTTCTGCAAGTCCTAAGGGAAAAACAGTTATACGCTAAGTTTAGTAAATGTGACTTCTGGTTAAATGAGGTGTCTTTTCTGGGTCATGTAATCTCAGCACAAGGTATTAAAGTAGATCCTTCAAAGATTGATGCGATTATCCAATGGAAACTACCCAAGAATGTTACTGAAGTGAGGAGTTTTCTGGTTTTAGCCGGGTATTATAGGAGATTCATTAAAGGTTTTTCTACTATTGCAATACCTTTAACCCGGTTACTACAAAAGAATGTTAGATTTGTGTGGACTGATGCTTGTCAGAAATGTTTTGAAAGACTTAAAAGTATGTTGACTGAAGCTTCAATTCTTACTCAACCTGAATCGGGTAAGGATTTTGTGGTCTATAGCGATGCATCCAGGAATGGATTAGGGTGTGTTTTGATGCAGGAAGGCAGGGTGATTGCATATGCCTCCCGACAGTTGAAAACACATGAGAAGAACTACCCTACCCATGATCTGGAGTTAGCAGCCATTGTTCTTGCGCTGAAAATTTGGAGACATTATTTATATGGCGAGAGATGCTATATCTACTCAGATCATAAGAGTTTAAAATACCTTCTTACTCAGAAAGAACTTAACCTTAGACAAAGGCGTTGGTTGGAATTGATCAAGGATTATGATTGCTACATTGATTACCACCCAGGAAAAGCTAATGTAGTAGCCGATGCACTTAGCAGGAAATTTATGTCAGGTGATGTGAATACCCTTAAGTAATTAGTACAAGTGATTGTTTTGCTTTAGTAATTGATTGTTTTGTTTGCAGCTCTCCGAGCTATGAATGTCCATTTAAGTTTAGCTTCAGATGGAGCCCTGGTAGCTGAATTGCAAGTAAAGCCTGACTTTGTGCATCAAGTTAAGACTGCTCAGAAAGAAGATGGTCGGTTGATGAGCATTAAGAATAGACTTCAGAATGGCAGTGTAGAGAATTACTCCTTGAGTGATGATGGGAGCCTTTATTTTGAGCAAAGGCTTTGTGTTCCAAACCAGGAAGAGTTGAAGAAAGGTATTCTAACTGAAGCACATCATAGCAGTTATGTAATGCATCCTGGAGGCAATAAAATGTATCAAGATTTGAAAGCTTTCTATTGGTGGCCAGGTATGAAGCGAGATGTGACAGAATTTGTAAGTAAATGTCTGATCTGTCAGCAAGTAAAAGCTGAGCACCAAGTTCCTTCAGGGTTGTTGCATCCTTTGTTAGTACCAGAGTGGAAATGGGACTGAGTGACCATGGATTTTGTGACAGGCTTGCCACTGACTCAGAAGAAGCATGACGCCATCTGGGTGATTATAGATCGACTCACCAAGTCAGCTCACTTTTTGCCAGTACGGATGGACTATCCTTTGTCTAAACTGGCGAAATTGTACATTAATGAGATAGTAAGATTGCATGGAGTGCCATCTTCCATTGTTTCTGACAGGGATCCGAGGTTTACTTCTCGATTCTGGCATAGTTTTCAAGATGCTTTGGGTACGAGGCTTCACTTTAGTATAGCCTTTCACCCTTAGACAGATGGCCAGTCCGAGAGAGTGATCCAGGTTTTGGAGGATATGCTCAGATGTTGCATTCTAGAGTTTGGATTCAGTTGGGAAAAGCATTTACCTTTGGCAGAGTTTGCATACAATAACAGTCACCAATCCAGCTTGAAAATGGCTCCTTTTGAAGCACTGTATGGTAGGAAGTGCAGAACTCCTTTATGTTGGACCGAATTGAGTGAAAGGAAGTTAATAGGTTCTGATTTGATCCGTGATTCTGAAGAAAAAGTTCGAGTCATTAAAGGGAGATTGAAAGAAGCTGCGGATCATCAGAAGTCCTATGCTGATTTGAAAAGGAAAGACATAGAGTTTCATGTGGGAGATCGAGTTTTTCTGAAAGTATCTCCGTGGAGAAACATCTTAAGATTTGGAAAGAAGGGCAAGTTAAGTCCTAAATTTATTGGCCCTTATGAGATACTTCAGCGAGTGGGTCCCGTAGCGTATCGATTAAAGTTGCCTTCTGAACTAGAAAAGATACATGACGTGTTCCACGTGTCTATGCTCCGTAGATACAGATCGGATCCTAGTCACGTGATTACACAGGAAGAGGTTTAAGTGGCTGATGACATGACTTATGAAGAGGAACCCGTGAAAATATTAGCAAGAGAAGTCCGTCAATTCAGAAACAAGCAGGTTCCATTAGTGAAGGTACTGTGGCACAATCATAATGTTGAAGAAACTACTTGGGAACCAGAAGCCACTATGAGATATCAGTATCCCCATCTCTTCAATACAGGTAAATTTCGAGGATGAAATTTATTTTAGTAGGAGAGAATTGTAATGGCCTCAACACCGGTTTGGTCGTGAACAGTAAATTCCGATGGTGAATAGTGCACCCGAGCCGTAAAACTGACCCAAAAGTGAAAAATATTTTATTTGACCATCGGAAAGTATTGGTCATGGTAAGTCCGGGGTTGAAATTTGAAGTGAAATCGAGGTCAAATAGATCTCCGAAAGTCAAAAATACGAAAAAGGTTGCGAGTCAATTTCCCTGGTAGGGAAGGTAACTTGATTTTGCATAAATTTTTAAAAATAGCAAAAGAACTCCAAAAATTGCCATATTTTTACAGATCTTCATGAAATTTCATGTAGAATATTTTGGTATAAAGAAATGAATTTTTCGGCGATGTCGACAGTTGTTGAATCGAACCAGTTTGGTTGAATCGGACCAGTAACGGACTTCGATTGAGCCAAAATTTTGTATACTACCTAATTTTAATGTGATAAGAATTATGAAATTAAATTTGGAGTGATTTGGAGTGAGAAAAGAGGAGAAATCAAATTGGGCTTGAATTAGGGAGTTAATGGGCCTTAATTAATTAATTAAGCCCAATTGCAAACCCAAGCCCAATTCACCCATTTAGAAGACCTATATAAAGTGTGAATTTTCTGGAACAAGCCAGCAAGTCATCTTCTTCCTTATCTCCTCCTCTTGGCCGAAACTTCTCTCACCATTGTTGCTTGAGTTTTCTTCATTTCTCTCTCCATTTCACACTAAATCAAGCCACCTAAAAGTAATTTCTGCCTCTCTAGTTAAGTTTTATGACCTCCTCTCTTCAAATTAAGGAAGAAAATCAAGAAAAATTAGGAGAGAGAATTTAGGGTTTCATTTGAGGTAAGTGAAACCAATGGGTTTAAATTTTTTTTAAGGTGCCTACTTATGTTTTTAGGTGCCTAGACTTCATTTATGATGTTATTTTTAGCATTTGAGGTTGAAAAACTAGAGTTTTAATGGCTTGAAATTTCGGTTCTCTTAGGGAATCAAGGAGAATTGCAAGCTTCCAAGGCTAAAGGCAAGGAAAAGGAAGCTTAGGCATCCTAGAACAAGAAAGGAAGGTTAGTGACTAATAAATCTTAGTAATTTATTTGATTTCAATTAAGTAACCTTTATGTAAGTTAGGGTTAAAGTGATAAAATGGTGATTAAATGGAAATTAATGATGAAATAGTGTAACTAGACCTTAAATAAGTATGTTTAAATGCCTAAATGATTTATTGAATAATTGTATGGCATACTTACCTTGATGGCCGAATTGCACCCTAAGGAAAACCTAAGTGTATTTTGTGAATTATGATGAATTTAAGCTTTTAAATGATAGTAGAAATGAAATAATATGCTTAGGAATTTTTATGAAATTTATTGAAATTAAATGAATATTTTAGAGAATAATTTCAATTATGTAAGTAATGAAAATATGGAATTAATATGAAATAATGTGCAATTTGATGAGAAAGTGAATGATTTTGGTGAATTATGGTAGAATAATTCACAATCTATGTAAAAGAATGAAAAGAAATAAATACGAGTATTTTATAGTAATGAAATAATGAAAAAAATTAAAGTTTGATTGCAATTTTTATGAAATTGTGCCCTTAGAATTAGTCTGGCAGTAAAAGCCTAGCTCAGGATATAATTGGCTAGCCATAAGGACATCTGTACCGCGGTGCAAGTCACGGCGACTTGCTTAGTTATGGTAGGATCACTGATCGCCATAGCTTCTGTTTGTACCTGGTATCTGCTACGTGAAAAATGGTCGTTGAGATCATTTTTCAGTCTATATGTGGTCCATGGGGGTCCACGTCCCGAGTATCCAGTCTGAGAATTTCTGTCGTTACTGTACTAGGGGCATGAAATGAAAATGATAATAAGTTAAAAGAAATGAAAAGAATGATAAAAATGAAGTTTAAAGTGGAAAAATGGCTTAAACGAAGGAAAATGAAAGTTTAGGGGCAAAATGGTAATTTTGCCAAAATGGGTAATTAATAAGTAAACCTAAGTGAGAAATGGTTATTAAGGGCAAAATAGTAATTTTGGAGACCTAACAGTGCCAATAAGACAAAATTTTATGATACAGGGACTAAACCGTAATTTTACCCAAAAGTAGTAAAGTAAAGAATAAATGATGAATAATGGTGAAACTTGTGTAATGAAAATGAAAATAAATGACTATAATGGCAAAATCGTAAATATTAAGACAAAAGGATATTTTTGGAATTTAGCAAAATTTTGAGGACTAAAAAGGAAAATTTGTCAACAGTTATGAAATAAATGAGAAAAAGTGTAAATAATGTGAAAATCAATTGTTTCCACTTGAACTTGATGAAAATGTTTAATTGTACTCATTTAGAATTTAATTGATTAGATATAGTAAAATAAAGAAATAATTATTGCAAAGAAAGTATTAGGATTGTTAGTCACCACTGGATATAGTTTATGCTCAGCATGTAGTTTCTACTGCATGCAGGTACAGAGCTGAAGGAGCGATGATGCACGGATGGAAAGAAAAGAAATTATGTTGTTAAGTAGATTATGTAGGTTTTGGCATGTATATAAATGACGGATCTGTATAAGTATTTGGATATGTAAAAATTTGTAAACAGATGTGTGTGTGACTATAATTATTATCTGTTTTGAATTATTGGATGTTTGATGGAGGTTTGGAGAAATGGAATGATTATTATAAAAGTGTTGTGCCTCTGAGAGGCTGTGTTTTGTCTGATTTTTCAGGAGGCTAGTTAAAATACAACCGTTATATTGTCGAAATTTTATTATGTGAATAGTAAGCCGGGACAGTTATAGGTCATTGAATAGCTAAGTAATTGGTGATATCGAATTTTGGTGTTATTTAAAAGTTAATTAAAAAAAATTCGATTTGCGTGCACTGTTCCGTATGATCGGAGTGATAAGGGTGTTACACCAATGATGCCAAAATCAACAGATCTGAGAACCTCCAAACAGTAACTGCCCAAGAAGAAGAAAAGGAAAAAGCATTGTTGAGCCAGAACTAGTCCATCCAACACCCAAAGAACAACAAATAAGAGCTTGTAATAGCCCCATTTTAACCCAACAAAGCTTAAAAACCAACCAACCAAGACTAAGCATATGCTATAATTTTTCCCATCTGCTGCTCGCACGTTCTACATTTTTGATAAGCAGCAGATGTGATATGAAGTTCTAAGAGCTAAAAGTAATCTGACCTAGCAACATAGCTAAAGATACAAGGGAAGCAATAGAACAAAACCAGCAGGAATGAAGAACAAATCAAGATCCTGACACCCGCGTAAGACAATATCCCAAGAACTAAATCAAACTCTTCCCCATCAAAAACAGCAGAAGTCGTTGCCAGGCTATATGAATCACACCATGCATAAATAACACACAATACTACATAAAAAAACGTGCCACCAGCAGTAGCAGCCTGAAATTCAGAATCAACTATAGAACAACAATAAGCTTCATTAAAATAAATTCTCAAAATACATAAGAATGGGGCCCACAGCTGCCTTCCTATTTGCTAAATCCTACAGAAAATTGGTGATTTGGATGCTCTGTTTAAATTTATTTTAGGTTAAAAATCGTGTGGATACTCGGATAACTGTGTATCACATTGGAATTTGTGGTCCTCTAAAATTCCCTATCAACATGCAAAATCCCACACAACAAATGAAAAATAATAAAATTCAAGTTTTATTATTCTATATAACTAAAAATGCAAGAGTCGAGAAATTCATAACCTGTAAATATACTAGTCACTCCCTTGAAAAGGTGTTGATGGAGGCTGGACATTCGATTGTTTAGCGACCAAAAATTCTCTTAATTGTCTAAGTTCATTCACTTGAGATTCCACTGTAGATAAGTGATCCTTCAGTGTTTGATTTTCTTGTCGGGTTTCTTATAGTGCAGATAACAATTCACTTTTAGACGAGTTGCTGCCTTTTAAGTCCTTTGCCTTAACCCCACCGTCAAGGACAACCACTTTACTGTGAGTTTGAGGTCCAAAACATCTTTCTACTATCTCTATGTTAGAAAGAGATGGCTTTGACTGCACCAATTCTAGGATTTAAGCCTACAAAAATATGTAGTAAGACAATCAATTAATTGTTTGTCAAAAAAATAAAAATTAAAAAACCCTAACACAAGCACATCTTTATATGTACATATTTTTCAATTGCTTTAGGTTCAACAAGTGTGTTATTCTTCTTCTTTCGAGACTCGAAAAAAATTGTTGCTAAGTTTAGTGGATTGCCATCTTTCCCTCCCTTCACATTGAAGTCAAAAAAGTTAATCCCCTCAATAGTGAGCAAAAAAGATTCAGAATATGAAAAGGTAAGAGAATAGTTTAAAACATATAAATATTTTCTTAAGACCTGTTGATAAATAAATTCTCTAATAGGCTTGCTACCAATGTGGTGAGGCATGGTAAGCTTAGCCCTATTTGCTGCATTTCTTTCACTTGTTGCCTATATTAATGTAAAAACATAAAATATGAATACCATAAATATTCCCAATTGTGAAGATAATAAATAAAAAAACAAAATTTTACAACCATTTTCTATATCAAACCTTAAATTTTTTAGAAGAAAAATGTTCCTTAACAAGCCACACCCATTGCTTTTTGTCTACCGTCTTAGGTACATTTCTAAGAGCCTCATGCATTGGCTTACTACGAACATATTTAGCATACAGATTTTCCCTCCATTTGTTCCACAACTCATTCATCCATTCCAAAATATGTTCATGATGAAAATTCATATCATCGTTCTCAAATTATCCTATAATAAAATTAAGAAATCAATTTAGTTTTTCAATTCTCAAGTATGTCATTTAAATACCAACACCACCAAACAATCAACCTAAAAATAGAAATTAAAACAAGAAATCAAATCCATTTTAGACTTGACAAAACGAACAAGTACGAAGCAAAATCACATATATTGTTTTGACTTTAAGTAATAACTTTATTGCAAAAAATAATTGATATATTTACCACAACAGAAGCCCACATTGTTCAATCTTTTCTTTCGGAATCTTTGTCCATGATGATACCCCAAGCGGACATATATTACGATCACGAATAATTTTTGCCAAATGTCTTACGAATAGTGCATGATTTTTCCCAACAGTTCGATTATTGAAAAAAGTCACTTTTAGCTTTTGCCCTACTTCAAGTGCTGCAACTTTTTTGCACTTATTTTGTCCTCGCACCTTTTTTACCTTTTGCGTAGAAACTGAACCTACATATGCCCAAATAAGCAATTTATAAGTAGTGGTAAAATAAATTAAATGGAAATAAAATATTTGAAAAATGGTAAACACTCATTTCATACCTATGAATATAAATTTTTATCTTTTTTTGTTTTTGTTGATAAGTCAAGTAATATGCATGGCATCAAAGTTAGTTAGCTAAAACTAGACAATAAACATTAGATGTACCAAAAAACTAAACAAAAATTGAGTAGCAGAGCCACATTAGTAACAGACCCAAACAATAAGTAAAGACAAGGAAAGATACCCAGAAGAACCCAACTAAGCAACAGCAGGCACCCAAAAAACAAAAGTAAAACTACCCAAAAGAACCCAACAGTTAAAGTAGCAACATGCACCTAAAAAACAGAAGTAAAAGTACCCAGAAGAACCCAACAAAGTAGCAGTAGGCACCCAAAAAATAGAATAAAAACAGAGCTAAAATCAATGATAACCAAATATGATTCAGATGCACTATGATGATAGAGACTTGCATATATCAGAGTTAGTCAAGTCCACCCATCCAACACCAGCTAACTCTTAAAAATGAAACAGATAGCATCAGCTTTGAAAAGTGAGCTCCCATCATAAACAAGCCAAATAAACACATCATCCAGCCTATGTATTACAATAAATGTTCATCTAACCTGTTTCTGCTCTTTGGCTGTCATGCATCACTTGATCAATTTATGCTCCTAGGTTATTTTCCGTCTCTTGATGGTTGCCTTGAGACACTTGATCAACTTGTACTCCTAGATTGCCCTGCACCTCTAGATTGCTGTCTTGCATCAACTAATTATCTTGTATTCCTTCCTTGTCTTACATCCCAAGATCAACTTGATGTATACGAATTTCATCTTCAATATTGTCTTGCACACATTCTTGATCAAGTACAAAAGGGTTGTTCTTGGATGGTAGAATTCCATAATCAACAAATGGAACATGGCTTGATTTAGAACCAATAGGATTATTTTTTTTAAAAGCCCCTTTTGAGCATAAAGATCTCAACCCTTGTCCTCGTCCCCGTCCTAAAGCACTAGGTGGAAGAAATGCATGTTTGGCAGCCTTTGAATTTGATGCCATCCCATTTCCAATCATTGACTTCATATTCTATCTGAAAAATAAGTAAAAAATATAAGGAAGAAAGTCATGATAAGTTAATAAGTATTGAGGGGGCAGCTTGGATAAGAAATTAACATATTGTGTCATGAATTTTCAAATATTGAAAATACTGTAAAAATGATTATAATGGTTACCACTACCTCCATCAATTCTTTTTCTTTTAATTTGAGTTGAATTTTCGACTGCATCGATACCATTATCCTCTTTTTGCATGACCTTATAGGAATCATGTGGTTACACCTTTGTCACCACACTCCAGCCTTTATTGACATTATCATTAGCATAAAATACTTGCGAGGCTTGTTCTGCTAATACAAAGGGCTCATTTGTTCTCAAAAATTGCCCCCAATTAACACTTATAATGTCATATTCATCTCTTTTAATTCCTTTTATTTCATCATATACATCAAACCATTTACACTGAAACAAAACAACTCTTTTACCCATGAGAAACTGTAATTCAATAATATCAGTTAGAACTCCATAGTAATCAATGTTCCCACTTTTTTGTCATTCTCACCAACTACAACAACTCCACAATTTTGGGTTCTTAAACCATTATCATATTCTTCAACATGAAACCTATATCCATTCATAATGTATCCATTGAAATGCGAGGCATATTTACAATTATCTTAAAGACATTAAAAGCAACACTAAAACACCTAATTGCCATATTGAATATCTACTTGGTACTTACCTTATTTTGCATCAGAAAGGTATTCAAAAGTATCCATATAAATTTGTGAAAAATCTCTAACAAATTAAGGCAAATTACATGTCATGGAAAGCTAAAAATAATAAAAAAGGAAGTTAAATCATTAATGAATAAAATAAATAAATGCATACTCTAAAAATGGTAGAACTTTATCACAATTCTTCAAAATATATATATGCACTTGATCCCATTCATTAGCTTGCATATCAAAATATTTTCTAGCTCCTAAGACTCTGCCAGGTTGATTAAATAAAGATATACCTCCATCAAAATCCTTTGCACCACCATCATAATTTCGTTCAGGCTGATTGAACTTTGTATCCATTTTATGGAAATATCTTGAACATAAGGTCATACATTTGTTGGCAATGTAACCCTCTGCAATTGAACCTTCTGGGCATGCCCTATTACCAATGAGAGATTTTAAAAAATGCAACCATCGCTCCATGGGATACATCCACTGATAATGAACGGGGCCACCAATTTGAGCTTCATTAGCTAAATGGATAGGAAAGTGCACCATGAAATCAAAAAATGAAGGAGGAAAGACTTTTTCTAACTTGCAAAGAGTCATAGGAATTTGCACTTCAATTTGTTCTAAATCTTCCATACTCAAAATCTTTGCCCCAAGCACATTAAAAAAATAAGACAATTCAATAAGCGGCTCATACATTGATTTAGACATCATACCACGTAGAGCAATGGGGAGTAAATATTATAGAAGCACATGGTAATCATGACTCTTTAAATAAGAAATCTTATGATCTTTAACATTTACACTTTGAGAAATATTGGATGAAAATCCATCTGGGACCTTTAAATTCTTTAAGAAATGATATAATTTGTGCTTCTCCTTATGCGAAAATATGTAAGGTGCATCAGGCAATTCATATTTATCTCCCTTTTTGATTGGATGCAATTTCGGCCTAATGTTCATTACTTGTAAATCTTGTCGAGTTTTGATGGTGTCCTTCGTCTTTCCCTTCATATTCAAGATTGTACCAAAGATATTATCACATATATTCTTCATAATATGCATCACATCTATATTATGACGCAGCAAGAGAGTTTTCTAATAGGGAAGTTCAAAAACAATACTCTTTTTATTTCAATTATGATTTCGATCATCATGTGATATCTTAACTATCTTTTTAGGATCTTTTGTCAACTTTATTCCATCAAGGTCTTGCACTTGATTGAGTATCTCAACACCAGAATGCATTTTTGGAGATAACCTTCGCTCAACAGTGCCATCAAATGACTTCTTATCATTCCTCCATTTATGACTAAGAGGAAGGTAACATCGATGGCCCATATAACACTGCTTCTTACCATTGATTAATCTAATTGAGCAAGTGTCTTTGTTGCAACATGGGCATGCCAATTTCCCTTTTGTACTTCATCCAGATAAGTTTTCATAAGCTGGAAATTCATTGATGGTCTATAATAATGATGCATGAAACTTAAAATTCTTTCTAGTTGATGCATCATATGTCTCAATACCAATTTCCCATAACTCCTTTAACTCCTCTATTAAGGGTTGAAGATAAACATCAATTGCATCTCCAGGACTATATGGACCAGGAATAAACATTGAAAAAATGAAATTTTCTTGTTTCATGCATAACCAAGGAGGTAAGTTATAAGGAATAAATACCATGGGCCAAATGCTATATGGGGACTTTGAGTTTTCAAATGGTTGAAAGCCATCACTGGCAAGTCCAAGTCGAACATTACGAGGCTCGAAACCAAATGATGGGTGTAGTTCATCAAAAGACTTCCATGCAATTGAATCAGCTAGGTGCCTCATTAATCCATCATCAACTCTTTTATCTTGATGCCATCTCATTAGAGAAGAAGTCTTTGTAGACATAAATAACCTTTGAAGCCTAGGCCGTAGAGGAAAATATCGTAAAGTCTTTGAAGGTTTTTTCTTACCATTCTTACACTTAGGTTCTCCACTATCTTTTTTCATTTTCCATCTAAATGCACCGCAAATTGTACAAGAGTCAAGAAATTTATCTTCTTTTCAATACAACATGCAATCATTTACACAAGCATCAATTTTATTGTAAGATAGCCCGAGATCTCGAATTATCCTTTTAGTCTCATAATATGAATCTGGCAAATTGGATCCATTAGGTAACAACTCTTCCTTCAATATTTTTAGTAACATTGTAAATGACTCATTACTCCAATGACCAAGACTTTTAATGTGAAGTAATTTAATCAAAGTAGAAAGCTTTGAACACTTTAAACTCTGATAATGGCTCCTCGAAATCCCTCAAAAGCTTATAAAATTTTTTTGCTTCAACATTTGGTTCCTCGTCAAGTAAATCATCATTGATACTATTCATTATGTCTACATCAAAATCTGGATATAGGTCTCTCAAAATCCCTTCAATTTCATCCTCACTACGGTCTTGTCCTAAATCATTATCATTTTCATCTTCGTAATCTGATTTTGTTTCACCTAACAATTCACCATGGTGATACCAAAAGGTATAATTTTGAATTATTCCATGAATGCTCAAATGTAACTCGACCGTCTCACGTGTTCCTAAAGTTATGTTAAAACATTTTACACATGGACATCATATTTCATTTTGTTCTCCTGTTCTTTTAAAAGCATAGTCTAAAAATTTTTGCACCCCAACCAAATATGCTTCATCAAGCCAAGCATTAACTAATTACATCCACTGCTTATTGGGTTCCATAACCTTATTGTAGAGAACAAGGAAGGTGTAGGTGGATCTAAAGATAAAGGAAAAGGAAAAGAAGGTTAAAACAAATTTCAAGGTTAGTAAATGCATTAATCCAATTTTTTTTTTCATTTAATTGCTATGAATTTTTGCTTAGGTATATGAGTTACTAATATTATTTATGCATGTATAGCTTAATTAAAGTATATAGATGAGTTTATGTGGCTTAATTAATACCTAAATGATTAAAAAAAACATATATAATGATGAAATCCATGTAGTAGCCGAATTCCTACCTTAGGATTTCTAAGGTTTAAACTAATTACCAAGTTAAATTGAATTCACATGATTAATTGGACATGAAATAAGGGCGTTACATATAAACTTACTTTCTAGTAGGAAAATAGTTTAATACCTCTAACTGTACAAAATTTCTTATTTTCTTTTTCACATATTAAAGTTGTGAATTAATAACAATTTATTTTTAACGTATTAAAGTATGATTTCTAAACTTCAATGGATTAAAGCATTAATGTTTCAGGTACCTATTAGACTTAATTAATTCTTATCGTCCAAAAAGTTCAACTTTTACACATTGATTTTATGTTGGCTTAAATTTTAAAGATATAATTACTTTACTATTAATATATTTATGCGAGGAATAAGAGTTAGGCAGCAAAAAGGACCCTCCAACCCCTAAATAGTCTAAATCCAACAATTCTATGACTTAACTTACATACCAAAGTTCCATTAATAAAATGCATTCTTGAAAAGTTTAAGCACTAAAAATAGAACCATTCTTCAAGATCATAATGTAAGTAAAACCAATCTAAAAAATCAATCCTCGAGATAACTCTATCTTAGTCATCTCAAGCAAATCTCTATGTAGACAGTATCACAGACTATTACAAAACAATAAAAAACATTAATTTAATCGAACTAGTAGAGATCTAACTATATACCTAAAAAATTCATACCCGCAAAACTTGTCACAAACAAACTTGTCCTCTGCATTCAAAGTCTGTGTTGAACTAAAATTTTTCAAACAACTTGTTATTGAACTATTATGTTCAATATCAAGGCTCAAGTTGAAAACAATAACATCAGCTTATGATAATTTCATAATAAAAATAGATGCAAACAATAACATCAGCTCATGATATTTTCATAATAACAATAAACGAAAACAATAACATCAACTCATTATCATTTCAGGACATGGCAATTTCATTGTTTTATGAACAACACAAAAAACACAGATATCAAAAAGTGTCCATTGAAATTATAGCTAAATTACATCAACATAACAATTTTCCAAAACTAAAATTTAGGCTTATTCAGTTTGTAAAATTGAAACAAATAAGTTATAATCACTTTCAAGATAAACAAAAGATAGATCAATTAACAATAACATGAGCTAAAAAGCAATAACAGAACCTATAAAATCTCCTACCCAGCCAATGCACAAACAAGCCAAACAAAGCAAATAGCTCAAAGCTCAAATCCTCTGACATGAACCAGAAAAGAAAGAGAAATTTAGAAATACAAAAAGTACAAAAAGCAGAATAATATGATAGGGTAGAAGAAAACGCAGAGTCCATAAATTTCTAAATGTACACAGCAGGGGTGAAGATTCATCTTTTTGCATTTCTGCAACGTTTGTCCATTTCTTCATAGTTTACACATAAAGACAATGTTAATATTCTATCTCCTGATTGGCTTTTCTAGCACAGCAGAGAAGACAAGCTCATCCTCAAGTTTATTTGTCTTTGGTACCACTCTCCACCACAAGTCAAAATTGCATATTCAAGATTTTAGTAGACAGTAGTCGTTAAACTTGTTATAATTACTTTTATATGGTGTTTAATTAAGGATTCAAGACTATTTCTACCCTATATTCACATAGACGTGAACTTTTTTTTTTCATAAGCCAAGAAAATTTTATTAAAGATGGCTGACAGAGGAGCCAAGATAAGACAAATACAACCGAGATCCACCCAACCACCTAAAAAACTGCAGCTAAAGACAAAAGAAGCTGCACAAAAACCAGCATCCTCATATCAAAGAACACAAGGCCTATAATCAAAGAAAAGAACATGGCACCCCCTATAAAAAAATAGGACAACAGAACCTCAAAGGACAGGACTAGAATGTGGAAGCACAACAATCAAACAAATAAATATAAAACCAAGAGTTTTGAGTGAGAACTGGGAACTGACCTTACTATGAATTAAAATCCAACCCCTGTCCTTGTGCTTTACAAAATCTTTAAAATCAAAGATTTGGGGGTTTGAAGCCATCTCTCACTTCTATAACTGAATCAAATGTCAACAAGAATATAAGAAATGGCTTCAAAATGGAGCATTTGAAATGGCAACTATTTGGAACAAAAGTTAGCAACCGGTAACTGATTGGAAAAATTTACCAAATACTTTTATACTCTATGGAAAAAATTCAATTCGGATACCAGCAAAAATGTCAAGAACATAAGAAAAATATTGCAATTTCTGTATATAGATGGCTATT
Organism: Excoecaria agallocha; assembly: GCA_037975025.1. Taxonomy (NCBI): domain Eukaryota; kingdom Viridiplantae; phylum Streptophyta; class Magnoliopsida; order Malpighiales; family Euphorbiaceae; genus Excoecaria; species Excoecaria agallocha. The sequence continues at coordinate 115,300 of JBBPFJ010000364.1, read as the reverse complement.
ACGTTGGAAATAGAGATGGAGAGAGAGGAGCAAAAAATAAGCAAGTTGACTTAAGCTATGAGCTAAGCCTCTATTTCTCGGGTACCACTCTCCACAACAAAGAGTTAAAAAAATTTAAAAAGAAGCCAAATCTGTTTCTTAGTGCAGTATAGAACAGTGTTCAAGAGGAGTAGGATACTCGAAATAGATCGCATTTCAAGTTCATGAAGATTGAAATCCGAAGAAATTACATAAAAGAAATGGAAATTAAAACAAAAAGTAAGATCAGTGATTTATACCTTGTTTGAGCATTGAAGTAAGTTTCTTCAACTGTGTAGTAAAGCTAGAAGAGAATCAGAAGGTTTGAGGATTATTTAATGGTGAAGTAAAGAAAAAGGTAGGAGAAGTCAAGGGAAAAGATAATGAGATTTAGGGTTTCATCGGAGATTGGTAGACAACCTATTGGAGAGAGACTTGGGGCTTCTTTTAGGTAAATCAATTTCAACAAATTATTTTCTAAGGGTTTTTATGAGATGGGCTAAAGGTAAAAATAAAAAGCGGGATATATTCCCGCATGTAGCTTGGTAATTAGGGACCAGATTTTTCAGTTTCAGGAACCGTAAATTTTTACCTTCCCTATTTTCAGGCCCAAAAATGAGATTGGATGAAGGGAAAAAATTCCGGTCTTTATTATTATATTTTCAGGAACCGAAAATTTTTACCTTCGTTAATTTTGGTCACTAATACCCCATTTTCTCGTAGTGAAAATTGCTGAACCACGTAAATATTTGTGTCTCATTATTTCTTATTATTTTGTTGTTATTACTCTCAAATAAATATTCTTTCGCAATCTAAAAATCCTGACAATTGGTATTAGAGCTAAGATTCTTTCTTAGTATGCTCTATGATTACAACATAGACTAATCTTCCACTTCAAAAAAGATTTTTCTTCGAATACTGTTCACGTATACGATCACTATTCAACTATATAGTTACTATTCACCTATATGGTTACTATTCACGTGGAATAGTGGGAGCTATTTTTTTATCAAAGAAGTTCATGATAGAAGTTATGGCAACAACAAAATTTGATATTGAGAAATTTGATCATTCTATGAGTTTCACTATGTGGCAAGTCAAGATGCACACGATCTTGATTCAAAACGGTTTGCATCAGGCACTATTGGGTAAAGATAAATTACCCGCTACTATGGATGAGGCAAAAAAGCAAGAGATGGATCATAAAGCCCTTGCTACCATTTAGCTATGCTTGTCAAATGAAGCCTTATGAGAAGTTCTGCAGGAGAAGACTACCAAAGACTTATGGAACATGCTTGAGTCTTTATATGTTACAAGAAATTTGACCACCAAACTGGTAGCTAAGCACCGACTGTACACTCAGCATGGTCGAAAGTACGCCCATTAAAACTCATATTGATGAATTCTCCGCTATCTTGATGGATTTAGAAAATATGGAGATATCTTATGAAGATGAAGATCAAGCTCTTATGTTGCTTCGCTCACTTCCTCCATCCTATAAGCACTTTAGAGATACTCTAATTTATAGTCGACAATCTTTAAAGTTAGAGGATGTTAAAGCAGCTTTATTTTCAAAGGAGCTCATTGATAAAGAGCTTAGAACAAGTAATGATAGTTCGGCAGAAGGTTTACTTGTTAGAGGAAGGTCTACAGATAAAGGTTCTTCGAGCGGCCAAAAACCAAGATCTAGATCCAAATCTAGATACAGGAATCTTATATGTAATTATTGTAAGAAAAAAGGGCACATTAAGTTAGATTGCTATAAATTGAAGAATAAGCAGCAAACTAAAAATCAAAAGAATAAAGAAAAGCCTGTTAAAGCCAGTGTTGTTGAAGAAGGAGCTTGTGACGTTCTCTCGGTAATTGGAGACGGTGCCCAATCCACACAAAGGAGGATTTTGGATTCTGCTTGCACTTTTCATATATGCCACAATAAGGATTGGTTCTCTACCTATGAACCTATTCATGATAGAGTTATTTTGATGGCCAATGACTATCCTTGTGAAATTGCTGGAATTGGCATAGTCAAAATCAGAATGTATGATGGCGTGGTGAGAATGTTATTAGAAGTTCGACATGTTCCCGACTTAAAGAAAAATATGATTTATTTAAGTTCATTAGAAGATTCTGGTTGTGAATTTATTGATAGAAATAATATTCTGAGAGTTCTGAAAGATGCTCTTGTTGTGATGAAAGGTTTGAGACAAGTCGGCAGATTATAAGTTTTGCAAGGATCTGTTGTTACAGGTTTAATTGCTGTCGCTTCATCTTCTATGTTAGATTCCGATGTCACTAAATTGTGGCATATGAGGCTCGATCACATGAGTCAAAGAGGTTTAGATATTTTGAGCAAGAGGGGTTTTTTAAGTGGTCAGAACACAACAAAGTTAGATCTCTATAAGCACTGCATTTTTAGCAAGCAGAAAAGAGTCAGTTTCAGTACTGCAATCCACAAGACTAAAGGTACTCTAGATTATATTCATTCAGATCTCTAAGGGCCTGCTCGTGTTCCTTTTAAAGGTGGTGCTCGTTATATGTTTACTCTCATTGATGACTACTCTAGAAAGGTGTGGGTGTATTTTCTGAAGCACAAGAATGATGTGTTTTCTACCTTCAAACAGTGGAAGGCTCTGGTGAAAAAGCAAACAAATAAGAAAATAAAACATCTTCACAATGATAATGGGCTGGAGTTCTGTGACAGTGAATTCAATGAATTCTGTAAAGATGAAGGTATTGTGAGACATCTCACAGTTCGAGGGACCCCACAACAAAATGGTGTAGCTGAGCGCATGAATAGAACTTTGCTAGAAAAGGTTCATAACATGCTATCTAATTCAAGCCTATCAAAAGATTTTTGGGCAGAGGTAGCTTCCATAGCCTGCTACTTGGTGAATCGTTCTCCATCAACAACTATTAATTGTAAGACTCCTGAAGAATTGTGGTCTGGAAAACTTGTTGATTACTCTAATTTGAGGATATTTGGATGCCCAGTTTATATTCATGTTAATGATGATAAATTGAAGCCCAGATCTAAAAAGGGCATTTTCATCGGCTATCCATATGGCGTAAAGGGATATAAGGTTTGGATTTTTGATCTCAAGACATTCAAAGCTATAATCAGTAGGGATTTTGTATTTGATGAGTCTGCTATGATTCACCCAGGTGATGATAAGTCTAGCTCTTCTGACACTAGTGTGAAGAATTCTAAAAAGCCTATAGAAGTTAAAGTGGAGAATTTGCCTTTAGATGATGTTTCTCAGCACAACCAAGTTCAGTTGCCTGCTCATATAGAGATCACACAAGAGGAGCATTCTATTGCTACATATAGGTCAAAAAGGGAGAGAAAAATACCTCAAAGATTGGTTGATACAGATTATGTTGCATATGCTTTTTTAGTGGCACAAGAAATTGATGATGTTAGTGAGCCTTCCTTGTATTCAAAAGCTATTTCTTGTGATGATTCAGCTAAGTGGCTAATCGCTATGTAGGAAAAGGTGGAGTCTCTTCATAAGAACAAAACTTAGGATTTAGTCAAGCCACCAAAAGACAAAAAGATAGTTGGTTGCAAATAGGTCTTCAAGAAGATGGCATTCCAGGTGTTGAAGAAGCAAAGTATAAGGCACTGTTGGTTGCTAAAGGCTATAGTCATGTATATGGAGTTGACTTTAATGATGTTTTTTCACCTGCTGTTAAACATAGCTTTATTCATATCTTGCTTGCTTTGGTTGCTATGCGTAACTTGCGGTTGGAACAATTGGATGTGAAGAGATCCTTCTTGCATGGAGAACTTGAGGAGACATTTTATATGCAACAATTTGAGGGTTTCGAGATTAAAGGCAAGGAAGGTCATGTTTGTTTGTCAAAGAAATCATTGTATGGTTTGAAACAATCTCCTTGACAATGTACAATCGGTTTGATTTCTTTATGGTTTATCACGACTATTCTAGGAGCCAGTATAATAGCTGTGTTTATTTTAGAAAACTTAAAGATGGCTCATTTGTGTACTTGTTGCTTTATGCTGATGATATGCTTATCGCAGCCAAGAATATGTTTGAAATCAAGAAATTTAAGTTAGAATTGAGTGGTGAATTTGAGATGAAAGATTTAGGAGCAGAGAAGAAAATTTTAGGTATGGAGATTCGAAGGGATAGAGCTGTTGGAAAACTTTACCTTTCTTAAAAGACTTTTGTTGAAAAGGTTTTGGAGCATTTTGGAATGAAAAATGCTAAACTTGTAAGTACTCCACTTGCTGCTTATTTTAGACTTTCTGCTGCTATGTCACCACAATCAGATGTTGAAATTAAGAATATGTCACATGTTCCATACTCTAATGCTGTTGGTAGTCTCATATATGCTATGATGTGCACTCATTTTGATATTTCACATACAGTTAGTGTTGTTAGTAGATATATGTCCAATCCTGGTAAAGAGCATTGGCAGGCAGTGAAATGGATTTTGAGATATTTACGAGGTACAAGTAATTCTTGTTTGGAATTGGAAGGAGTATTGGTACTGTGGTTGGTTATGTTGATTCAGATTATGCAGGTGATCTTGATAGAAGAAGATCTATCACAGGTTATGTATTTACTCTTGGTGATACTGCTATTAGTTGGAAAACTACTTTACAGTCTACTGTAGCTCTGTCCACTATAAAAGCAGAATACATGGCAATTACTGAGGCTATAAAAGAAGCTATTTGGTTAAGAGGTCTGTTTGGAGAGCTCAGTTCGGACAAAAAGGTGATTTCCGTCCATTGTGATAGCCAAAGTGCTATTCACTTGACTAAAGATCAAATGTTTCATGAAATGACGAAGCACATTGATGTAAAGTACCATTTTGTTCGTGATATTATTTCTCAAGGTGCTGTTTCTGTAAAGAAAATTGGTACTATAGATAATCCTACTGATATGCTACAAAAAACTCTCCCTACTGCTAAGTTCAAGCATTGCTTGAATTCAATTGGTGTCTGTCAAAATTAAAGATTTCTTTTGAGTATTGTGGAGAAGTATTAGAATGCTTAATTAATTTTAATCTGAGGTAGAGATTGTTGAAAATGTGGCTACAAAATTAATGAGATGAAGAATTCTTTGCAACAAAGTTAATGAGAATTGTTCACATTGCATGCAGATTTCCTTGAAACTAATTGTACAACAACATATTTCTTTGAAAATAATTGCAGCATATATTGTTGACTTTGGTTAGTCAACAAATTACATGCATGAATACAATCTTCACGTAGATATATTGGACTTGTTTTTATGACTTTTTGTTCCTTCATTTACCTATAAATACCAAGGCAATTTTTTCTACCATAGAAGAGAGCAACGCAGATCTCATTTTTGTGTGATTATACAAAACCTAAGAGAATTCCTTTTAGGAATTTTGTAATATTTCTTGTGTTGTATATTTGTGAGATTATTAGGTGTAATTGGGTTTTTGGTTGAGAGTTAAACACCAATTTGTATTCTCTATCCTTTTTGTTAGAAAAATTACTTTTTTAGCCTTTGCCCGTGGATGTAGGCAAAATTGTCGAACCACATAATTATTTATGTCTCATTATTTCTCATTATTTTGTCATTATTACTCCCAAATAAATATTCTTCCGCAATCTAAAAATCCTGACACATATGTATGTGCATACATATATATGTATATGTATATGCATATGTATGTGTATATATGCACATATATATACATACATATCACATATATATACATGCATATACATATGTATGTATGTATATATATATATGTGTGTGTGTGTGTGTGTACGTATGTATGCATGTAATACATATACATACACATGCATATATAAGTATGTATGCACATACAAACATATACATATACATGTATATGTATATATATGCATGTATGTATGTACATATGCGTGTATATATATGTGTGTATATATATGTGTGTGTGTGTATTAAGATTATTTAGAAAATTTAGAAAATATCTTTTATTAGTTTTTCAATTTCTTATTTATTTTGGACAACTGATCAAAATAAACATGATCTCTATTTTCTATTTTCTATGAAAAATTTTTCAAAAAAACTGGAGTAGTTTTCTATAAGTGAACAGGCCCTTGGAGTTTGAAACTCGAATCAACATATCTATTGTTTCTGAATCTAAACAAACCCACCCTTGTGCAGTTCTTGCTAGTATTGTTTCTACTTTCTTGTCCACTCAAAACCTAACTTCTTTGTTCCGATTCACATCACAGATTGGCACAATCTTTTTGCTAGATGGAACACCATCAGAATCAATCTCTTCGCTAGATGGAACACCATCAAAATCAATCTCTCCCATTCTCTTGATTCTAATATGATATCTGTAGACAATTAAAGGTGATGAAGTCCTCCAAATTATATATTTGGCAATTGGTATAATAACATGGATTAAATATTAAAAAATTGTACTCAGAGCTTCTCCACACTTTAAATGTGTATAAACCATAATCAATTTTTGCTCTTAGTTCTGTTTAAATTTTTGTTCCTTCACTTTTTTTATAAATACATAAAGCTATCTTCTAACTGAAACTTGAAACATTATAAGTGTTAGGATATGTATTATATAAATTTAGACATTTATGGATCAAGTAGTTACTGGTGATTAGAGAACCAAAATATAACATGTAAGTTTATCAAGTAAATATTTTTCTTCTAAAATATTACATGTGGCCTGCCTTGCATTTCCATATATAACAAAACATTTAAGTGATATTGCAGAACTTAAACTACTTGGAGTTTTATTATTGAAGAATTTATAAGCTTACAAGCAAGAAACTATCGGAGCCTATTTTTCTCACTTAGATTTGACTCTTCCAAATCATGAATTAAATATTACTTTCTATTACTGCATATTGATTTCATCAATAATTTAGGGTAAATGAAGAGAAAAATGCAAGCATAGAACTCAGAAGCCATAAATTACAATTTTTCGCTTAAATTCAATTTATGATTTTTTTTATAAATCAAGTTAATAATATATAAACATATAGAATTAGATGTCTCTTAGTGCTTCCATTTGTATTACTATAAATAGGTATATAAAACAATTTTCAAACCAACCAATTTCTTGATTTTGAGCTCATTCAAAGCACACCACATCTGGGTATTTCATTTGGTAAAAAAAGGGCACATTTTTCCTGCACATTTTGTTGATTTTGTATTAGTATTAATAAATCAATATCACTAAGCTAAAACTAAATATTCATAAGATTTTCATAATGGGAATCAATATCACCATTACCTATAGCATCATTTCATTACATCTATCAATAAATTACATTTGATATAAACCAAATTAGGAAGTAAGATAAATTAGATCATTCATGTCACGGGAAAATCTATCAAAATAGCAAATTTGCAAAATTCAAAGATAATGTTATCACTCTATCTCTAGAAATATGCTTGTCGAAAATATTTACAACATGAATATTAGGAAATGTTATGTGATTTAGCAGTATGCAATATATACTGGTCCTACATTTCTATATATCACCAAAACCAAATCAACAACACAAATATGAAATCTATTTGTTGCCTTGAAAACAAGATAAACTCAATTTTCTTTAAAACTAACTTGATTGCACTATAACGGCCATAAGAACGGGTTATGTTCAGACCTTAAACAATCATCAATTATTTAAACAAAGTTAAATAAAAAGTAGAGATATATACAATTAATGGGGCATAATGGAATATAAGATGAATTCCTTGTTTATCAATTTACAACATTTTCATCCGAAAAATACTTGATTTGAATTCTTGAGCTTAGTTGTGAGCAAATTTAAGAAGAAGAAGCAGTTGTTTACTAGCTCAACTGAGCTTGAGGAATTCTTAAAAGAGAAAACAGAGTAACTAAGCTTTTTTTTTATCAAAATAAAATCTGCACAACTAAAACACTGTATCTGAACTTATATACACGGGAAAAGAAAAGAAAAGAAAATGTAACTATAGTTTGTTAGCTGTGGTTACTTAACTTGAGAATAACTGCTATTTAACCTAACCAAACCATAACTAACTCTAACAAGCTCAGTAAAGCATATTTCTACACCCCCCTCAAGATGGAGCTTGGTGAAAATTCACTAAGCCCAATTTGCATATGAGCTTGGTGAAGAGACGACTACTCAAAGCTTTGGTGAAAATGTCTGCCACCTAAAGAGAAATGGACAAGTGGGTAGTAGCAATAAAACTAGCCTTCAATTGATCCCAAACAATATGACAATCAATGTCGATATTTTTTGTGCTCTCATAGAAGACAGGATTGGCTGCTATATGAAGAGCAGCCTTGTTATCACACTTCAAAGAAATCGAAAGCTGTAAGGGAATACCCAAATCTTTGAGAACAAAGGAGATCCACAGAAGTTCACAGATTGTAGTAGCCATACACCGGTACTTGGCTTCAGCAAATGATTTGGAGACTGTTGCCTGCTTCTTTGACTTTCAGGAAATTAATGAATTTCCCAAGTAAATACAAAACCCAGTAATGGAGCGTCTGCTATCAATACATGCTGCCCAATCAACATCAGCATAGGCTGTAACTACTAAATCATTAATAATAAGGAAGAAAAGACCTAAAGAAAGACAACCCTTCAAATATCGCAGGATATGCATGACAGAATTCCAATGAATATCTGTAGTTTGATGAACAAATTAACTCAATTGATGAGTAGAAAAAGTTATATTAGGGCGAGTAAATCCTAAATAAAGCAACTGACCAATGATCCTACGAAATTGATGCTATTTCTCCTCAGTCAAAAGAGTACCACCACCAAGAGAAAGCTTCAGTCCCTTTGGTAATGGAGTAGCAATAGGTTTAGCTCCCAGTAAACCAACTGAATGAAGAAGATCTAGCACATATTTCCGTTGGTTGACATACAGACCAGCTTCAGAACGTGCTAACTCTAAACCAAGGAAATATTTAGCATGACCAAGATCTTTTATTGTGAATTTGGCATCAAGAAATTTTTTAATAGAATCAATTAGCTCTTTTGAGTTTTCTGAGAGCAATATGTCATTGACATACACTAATATGGCCACAAACACAAAAGACTTACAGCAAACAAACAAACAATGATCATGAGCAGATTGTTGAAAACCAAAATCTCGCAGTTGTGTAGTCAATTCTAAATTCCACTTCCTAAATGCTTGTTTAAGACCATATAATGATTTCTTAAGCTTGCAAACTTCTCCTTGCTTAGCCTTGTGATAACCTGTAGGTGGTAGCATATACACTTATTCATTAGTAAAGCCATGTAGAAAGGTATTATTGATGTCCAGTTGATGAAGACTCCAATTTCTTCCTGAAGCTAGTGCTAAAAATATTCTCATAGTAACCACCTTTGCCACCGGTGAAAAACTATCTGAATAATCGAGGCCCGAAACCTGATTATAACCCTTGGCTACTAACCTTGCCTTGAATTTATCCACAGAGCCATCGGCCTTCAATTTAGTCTTATACACCCACTTGGAGCCAATTGCTTTCTTGTTCGGGGGTAAAGACGTTAATTTCCAAGTCCCATTTTTTCCAAGGCATTGATCTCATCTTGCATTGCACGTTCCTATTCTGGAATGCCCTTTGCTTCATGATAATACTTAGGATCTTGAAGTTTATTAATCTTGGCTAAAAAACAGAGATATGCTGTAGAAAAATTAGGTGAAGGAGTAAAAGGAAAAGTGCGAGGAGTGTACTGCTTATCACCATTCTTAAGAGGCTAAAAACCACCTGAAAAATGACAAATATTGTTAGCAACAAAATCAGACATCCAGGTTGGAATGCTCATTCGTTTGCTACTTCGTCTTAGTTGAGCAATGGGTGGAATAATAATCTTCTATTGCGGGACAGAATCAACAACAGTAGTTATCAAACTACAAGGAACTTGAGATTTCGGGACATAAGTAACCATTGATGGATAAGTACAATCAACTACATCATCTAAATTAGTTCCACATAGTGCTACTGGTATAGAATGAAGTTCATCCGATGAAAACCGAACAAGTGGCAAAGGGACTACTGTACTTAAATCCATTCCAGCTGATAACTTGTAGGGAAAAATGTTTTCTTTAAACATAACATCTCTAGAAACAACATAGCAACATTCTTCAAGATTATATAATTTGTATCCCTTCTGCCTTGGTGAAAAACCCAAGAATATGCATTTATGTGCCTTAGGTAAAAACTTATCTTGGTGTGGCTTGATCACTGCTGCAAAACACAAACGCCCAAAAATTCTCAAAGCATCATAAGATGGAGTTTTACCAAATAACCTCTCATAAGGAGTCTTCCAAGATAGCGCAAAAGTAGGCAATCTATTAATCAAATAAGTAGCATAAAGAGTACAATCTCCCCAGAATTTCTTAGGCAATCTAGCTTGTAGCATTGAGGATCTTGCTACTTGTATTAAATGCCTGTGTTTTTGTTCTACAGTCCCGTTTTGCTGTGAAGTATAAGCATAACTTCTTTGATGCAAAATTCCATTGTCCTTTAACAAGTCTTGAAATCTGTAGCTAAAAAATTATGCTCCATTGTCGGACCGAACAGTTTTTATAGTACACTCAAATTGTGCCTTCACCATAGCTATAAAAGATTGAAAAACCCCATACACCTGTGTTTTATACCTCATCAAATAAATCCAGGTACATTTGTTGAATTCATCTAATATAGTCAGAAAATAATGAGCTCCTGACATTGATGCTTGTTTATAAGGACCCAAATATCAACATGCACAAGCATAAAAATAAATGCAACAGTAGACTTACTAATGGGAAAAGAACTTCTAGTTTGCTTAGCCAATGGACATATCTCACAACAATCATCCTCTAAAGACATTTTATTACAATTCAAATGTTTCATCACAATCATAGAAGGGTGGCCAAGCCTCTGATGCCATATGGCAGAGGATACAACTTCTTTATTCTCTTTACAATGTTTACCTATCTCAACAAAATTGAGAAATACATTGTTCTTAGTATCTATTCTCTTACTCCCTTCGAAAGAATCCTTATCCATCAAGTATAAGTTGCTCACAACTTTTCCAATAGCCAAAACTTTTTCAGTCTTCAGGTCCTGTAAGATACAACATTCCGGGTAAAATTTGAACACTACCAATGTAGATTTGGAAAGCTTATTCATAGATAATAAACTGTGAGTGAAGGAATGTACAGAACATTTTTAAGCACCAATTCAGAACCAAATTTAATGTTCCCTTTAAACTTCAGTACTTTCTTAATTTCACCATTGGGAAGATGCACTAATGTAGGCTTAACAACTTCAGTCATATTTAAGAAAATATCCTTTTTATTGTATATGTGAGTTGAAGCTCCAATATCCACAATCCAACTATCCGAAAAACCATTACTAATTGCCATGTATTTCTTTTTTGCATTAAAGAAATAATGAACAGAATTACATGCACACTTTTCCCTTGCAAAATTCATGAATTCTGTATCCACCGGCTGCTTTCCTTTCAGCAATTTCACTAGTTCCTGCTGAATTAGATTAGTTAAGCATGAATCATTATCCTAGTGTCCATCAGAATTATCTACATCTTCAAGAGGAGATTTGGCCATATTAATATGTTTGCCTTTATAGCCTCCTTTCATGATTCCTTTTTTCTGCTTCAGCTCTTTTCACTAGTTAGGATAACCATAAAGTTGAAACATGTGTCTTTTTCATACCCTTCAATCTTACAATATTCATAATATTTATCTTCTTTTTTCTTTCCATCTTTTTTCTTCCAAGTGTTCTTTGCACCTGTTTGACTTCTTGCCATCATAACAGATGCATCTAAAGCCTCTGTATGCTAAACTTGAATTTGTCTCTATCTCTCTACTCGTGAAATCATGGAGTAAACTTTGTCCACACTGGGCAACGAATCAGAGGCAAGAATTTGACTCCTAATATTATCGTAGGATTGATTTAGTCCCATTAATAATTGCAAAACCTTCTGCTTCATATCGATCGACTCAAGTTTCTTGTTCAACCCACATCTACAACCGTTACAAGAACAGGTAGGTAGAGGCTCAACCATATTCATCTCATCCCAATATTTTGCAAGCTTGCTATAGTAAACAGCCAAGGAATTATTTCTCTGTTCAATAAAACTTAGTTCCCGCTTAATCTGATACAATTGAGGACTATTGTTTTTATCTCCAAACCTTTCTTCTAGTCTGCCCCAAAGAACCTTAGAGTTAGGGCTGTATATGAAAAAATCTGCAATCTCCTTCACCATAGAGTTTAAAATCCATTGTTTAATCATACAATCAACCTTCCTCCACCTTTTATACTCATTCTCGCTCTCTGGAACACTGATGGACCCATCAATAAATCCTAGCTTGTCTTTTGCTTCCAAAGAATTCATCACAGACATACTCCAACTCATGAAATTATTTTCGGTCAAAGAATTAGCCACAAGAACCATACCTGGATGATCCGAGCTATGTAATTTTAGTGGATCTTCTTCGTAATCCACGGTAACTCCTCCTCTCGATCGATTATCTCTAACATTTCCATCATTCATCGATGAATCTACCGCTCCTCCATTTTCTTGATTCTCCATGTCTTCTGCAACCAAGAATCTAGATATTTTTTGCTCTGATACCATGACACAAATTTAAGAAGAAGAAGCAGTTGTTTACTAGCTCAACTGAGCTTGAAGAATTCTTAGAAGAGAAAATAGAGTAACTAAGCTCAGTTCTTTTATCAAAATAAAATCTCCCCAACTAAAACACTGTATTTGAACTTATATACACGAGAAAAGAAAAGAAAAGAAAAGAAAAAGTAACTATAGTTTGTTAGCTGTGGTTAGTTAACTTGAGAATAACTGCTTTCCTCTTAATGCAGCAGCCTAAGAGTTTGACAAGATTCTTGTGTTGTAGCTTTGAAATTAACATGACTTCATTTTCAAATTCCTGAATTCCTTGCCTTGAACTTTTCGAAATTCTTTTTACAGCTATCTCCTGTCCATTAGATAGCTGACCCTGGAATTATGTTACAAAAGCAAATGTTAACCAATTTGATCTGTTATGTTGCAATTTCAGTTCTGAGATCATTTGAAGAATATACCTTATAAACAGTTCCAAAACCACCCTATCCTATTTTGTTTACTGAAGAGAAATTGTCAGTCGCAGCAAGTATATGGTGCTGAAATTGAAAACTACAAAGTCTGAGTCCTTCTTCAAGTCCGCTTGCTGCTGCCAATTTATGTCCACTTGCAGGATTGGATAACCTCTTCTTCCATCTTCTCATTGTCCTCAATCTAAAGGAAGAAAAATACTACTTGTAACTTTTCATGCACCGAGACATGATTATTTTATGGAAGCAAAGCAATAATAAATATGATCAACATGAAATCAATATGTTAATTTTCAAAGAAAAATATTTGACTTTGCTCCTTCCTTGCATTTTATGAACCATTCCTTTATAATTTGCGGAACAAATTCAAAAGAAGTTACATATGATATAATACAAATGTCCTGTTCAGACAGAAAACACTTGTTTTCTTCTGGACTATTCTAGTCTGGAGCCTGAATTTTGTATGATTTACATAATATGTAATATCCTATTCAGGATGCTTTAATTATTTCTTACCTTTTGTTTTTCTGTATAAGGATCCAGACGACGATGAACATGACAATGAGAAACCATGCTGAACTGATAGATAGAGTCACCTAACCTTCTTTGCCTTTAATGCTTTTTCTTTTCTTTTTTTTTTTTTTTCAATTTTATCTAAAAGTTTCAAAATTTGGTCTAAGAACACTTTTCTTTTTAAATGTTCTCTGAGGAAAATTATGGTTCTGACATAGACGTTGATCTAAGTTTGTCAATGTACGTGTTTAAGACTTTCTTGGTAAATTATGACTATTCTCACTCATCTAATCTTCACATTTAAATTAATTGAGTGCCAGATACTGAAATTAAGGAATATCAATATAAAAATCTATGAAATTACTTTAAAATACTTATATCAAGTATTTGATAATAATCAAAACACATCTGCTTTATATTAAAAAATTTTTAAATATCCTAAACAGAATTATAAAGCTACTTAAGGATTTTAAAATTATTTTCTAATTATTCTAATTAACTTTGTAATTCCATACAAGATATAAATTTTTCTAGAAAATTTTGATTGGTATCAAAGTCCCGGTAGAATTATCTTAGAATAATTTTGTAAGTTTTAGATGTAATTTAAGAGAAAAATAAGTTTCAAGAAAAAAAAAATCGCATTGGAGTAAAAATATAAAATTTAAAAAATTAAGTGAATATCAGTGAACATTTTAATACCCAATCTCAAAACGTTTGGAGCAGATTTGCTCAAAACTAAATTAAAGAAAAATAAAATTTTCCACAAAACCACCCCGGCCAATTTTGTTGGCTGCTGAGAAATTGTTTGTGGCAGCAATTATGGTGCTGAGATTGAATAGAGTTATGTCTGCATGACTGCTACTACTACCCTTCACTTCATTTGCCACGCGCGTTTTATTTCTATGGTAATTTAAACCACTGATACTGACTGATGACCTTTCGCTTCTTCTTTTCTTCATCCTTCTTGAAGATAATGAAAACAGAAAATGTAACAGCTTTGTGTGAGACAAGGTCATTTTGACCACAACTATCTCAATTACTCTCAATTATTAAACTAGAAGAACAAATACTCTTTGAGTTGCTATTTATTTGCACCTTAATTAAGTACCTCTTCTTCTTTCTTATCCTTGACAAAAAATAGATGGAAAGGAACATACTGAAGCGACAGATAATATCAGAATTGAGATCATCCCCTTCCTTTTGAGATAACTGTTTGATTTTCTCACACTTTCAGCTAAATGATTGGAAAGGAATACATTATTACTTGGAAATAAAAAGTTCTTTAATGTAATTAATTACTTTAATTCTTGAAAAGAATTTCAGTACCTAATTCAAGTGTGTCAACACGAACATAGAGATCGTAGCCAGTGCCAGCAAACGCGATATGATTTTTGGTATCAAATAATTCTCTATACCAAGCTAAACAACCAATTCCCTTTCCAGGAATGTTTATGCTTGCTTATGCTGAGCAAGAACAGTTTCTCTTACACTCTTTCTCACAGTCAATACGGCTATTATTGGTGGAAATTAACCCGAGTTTTCCACAACACCAATGATGGGATTGTTCCTATTTGTTACCCACAACTCAGTTTGCCCGGAATTTTATGGAACCATATTCCAAGATATCTATAAGTAGAGCTGCTTGGGCTAAAAAAGCCTAAAGCAAACTTGTTTTGTTTAGATATTAGGAGGTGACCATCTTGAACTTGATTCATGGTTATGGTGTCCTTGGAAGAACTTGAAGTGAAAGGGAGAATTAGAAGAAATGATAACAAAATTTTACTTCCACGATTGAAATTGTAGGCCTTCTTCAGAAAACTTGAGTTGGCATAGCATTGATAATTAATTGAAGAAGAAATAAGCAAACCATAAGCGATTTAATTAATAAAATTTTGGACTAGTCAAAGTTCGATTGTGTGGTGGAAAATACTTCTAAGAAAATTGTGAGAATAACAATTTTATTATTATGCGTAGTTAAAACTTATTTACTTTCCAAATCGGACCCTGGTCCGCATTTCAATTTTCTGGAACAATATTTGACAATTTAGGCATTTTAGACTTTTTTGGTAAATCTTTCTTTTTCATGACTTTTAATGACTGCTGAATTTTCATGGTGGTGGGTTTTGGAATTGATTGTCGGAGAGTAATTCAAATTTATCGAGTGCTACTCCAGTTCTTAGACTCAGTCATTGGGCAAGATATTTTCTAATTCCTTAAATCTTTAGTTTCTGTTTTTTTTGGTGCAATTTTGAAAAAAACAATTTGGAGAATTGGTGATACAGGAAACTTATTTAGGAATTTAGGGTGTTAAAAAACAGCAACACCAAGTGCCGTTTTCTGACTTCGTGGACCCCACTCATCAAGTTGCAAATTTTGTATAAAATACGACCCCTATACATGCCTTTTTTGGTAAGATCAAATGTCACCGTTTTGAAGAGATGCTGTTGGATTCAAATCAGTCAACAAGGCAGGATCCATATGCTGAAAAACACCAGAGGAAAGTGCCGAATTCTGTAATTTTCTTTTTTTAATAAAAAGGCAGCAGCACCACATGCTAGAGGGTGGGGCCCGCATATGCTGGAAAACGGCAGGTTCTTTTGCGGTTTTTCATTTACATGAGGATCGGCATCAAAGTCGAGCTCCAAGTTTCCTTCATCATCTTCCCATA
Organism: Excoecaria agallocha; assembly: GCA_037975025.1. Lineage (NCBI taxonomy): Eukaryota > Viridiplantae > Streptophyta > Magnoliopsida > Malpighiales > Euphorbiaceae > Excoecaria > Excoecaria agallocha. Next base: position 99,024 of record JBBPFJ010000364.1, on the reverse strand, counting down.
AATTGTAGATTATAACTCTTGGCCTTCGTGTCTTTCACTATGTAGTGATGATTTATGTCCTTTCCTCTTAGGACAATTTTGAAATCTGCTGTTTATTGATGGTCCTAGTGTCTTACTCAGTAATACATCTCCCATTCCACATGGTTGCAGTTGCAGGAGGAGGAATCTTTTAACTTGCCGTCATTTGTCTCTCGCTGCACCTCTATAGCGTGCGATGGAGATAGTGAGCGTCGATTTTCTCAGAATAGTAATCATAGTACAATTTTGATTGCCTTAAAAATCATGAGGTTGAACTTTGATTTCTGCAGCTTCAACCCATTCTATATGAGAAAGCTTTAATCCTTTTTTCCTCATCACTAAAAAAGAGGATGAAAAGCAAAAGAGTAAAGAAGAAATTCAAAAGAATGGAAGAGTGGGCAACAATTTAAAGAATAACTTGCACTCATATTTATTTAAAACACTAACACCTGTTCATATAAAGTATTATTCATGGACACGTGTGACAGTTTGCCTCCATTATTTGTTCGGTTATCTACAGTCTGCTTCTTGTTCTTCACTAGGTTTGTTCAGATAATTAACAGGATGCTCTCATATGGGCATGTCCTGCTAGTTCATTTTGAGAGAGAGTGCTCTAATGTTTTACCTCTCGGTGCCCATTGATCTTCATTTCAATATTCTGTGACAGAGATTCATTTGGCATACATACAGCGGTGCAGCCACATGGTTGGGTTATTTTTTGATTATATATATATATATATATATATATATATATATATATATATATATATATATATATATATATATATATATATATATATATATATATATATATATATATATATATTGTCACTCTTAATTATAAATCTTAGTTTTGCCACTGTATATATACGGCTCAGTTGCAACCCATGCATGAATTGCATGAACGTCATGTTGGTATGTGTTGGTTTACTTTTATATGTACATAATTTCTTTTAATGATTAATTTTATTTTAATGCATTTAAATACATGCATTTCATTATTTCATCGTGCAATCTCCAATTTCATGGAACAACCAAATCATTCTTACTTCAATTCTAATTAATTAATTATGTTGAATAATTGTTTAAGAAATCCAGATCTGTAGAGTCACATACAAAGGGAAATGAGAAAAGAAAGCATCTTACAGCTCCTAATATTTTCCTTGCAATTTCAGTTTTATTTGAAATTGGTATGAAAAACGGCACAAGAAACTACCGTTTTCCAGCAGATGCGAGCCCTACCCTCTGGCATGTGGTGTTGCTGTCCTTTTATAAAAAAAATTACAGAAAACGACACTTATCTTTGCCCTTTTTTTGTGCGTGGTTCCTGCCTTGTTGACAGGTTTGAATTCATCAGCATCTCCTCAAAACGGCACCATTTGATCTTGCCAAGAAACAGCATGCATAGGTGCCATTTTTTATACAAAATTTGCAACTTGATGAGTGGGATCCACGCAGTCAGAAAACGGTGCTTGGTGTTGCCGTTTTTTAATACCCTAAATCCCTAAATAAGTTTCCTATAGCACCAATTCTCTATTTTTTTTTTTAAATTGCACCAAAAAAAACCGTAGTTTATGACATTTATGTCATATTTCAATGCTGTTGTGATATTGATCAAATAATACTATTGATTCCCAGTCTGCAGATTTTTATGATGTTTATCATTTATGGATAATCATAGACCTTATAGAATAGGATAAGGATAATGAAGAAACCATTCTTTAATGTCTAGTGGCTGATATAAAACCACAAAGTCAAGAAATTAATTAATATAAACAAAATGGGCTGTCTCATTTCATAATTCATCCAACTTAGTTGTCTAGAATTCATGTGACGGTTTTGGTATGGAGAGACCATTGACTTGTGAAAATAGACAGATGGGCTAATCCCCAACTACTTGAACATGGCAAGAAACCTAGTTCAGAATTTTTCAAAATTCCCTCACTTTATCCTAAAATTCAAATTCTATTACTGTTACTGTCTTTTTAGTTCAATTTTTTTAGCAGTACAAAAATTTATGCACAAATAAATTAAATTATCTATTTCACTTAATTATGGTCTTATTATTTTACTTTAATTTTTGAAATTTCAAGTATCGACTATTTTCATTTATAGATTTAAAATTAATTTGCACCGACAATTTTATACAATATAAAAATTTGCAAAAATTTCACAATATTCATTAGTTAATTAAGTTTAGCATATATATAGAGAGAGAGACACCCGAAAGTAAATTTTATCTATATTTTTTTAGTCGCTATTAAATATACGAACAGAGAATAAATATTAATTTTAACCGTTATTCTGACAGTTGAGTGACTAATTCCTTGTAATTAAAAACAGGAAATCTAATTATAGTATATTAGACTTAATTAAAATTAATTGCAAGAAAATGTTAAATCATTATAGTTGACTTGGGAGATCTCGGGAATTTTTGATATATTTAGTGGAAAGGATAAGAAATATTAACCTGCAATGATATTTTGAATTTAAATTTAATTGATGCAGTAAAATTTAGGATGATTAATTAAAAAAAATTTGATTTTTTGTTTGTTGAGTTCCAAAGTTGTCAAGGTTTGATTAAGATGGTCTAATTGTTTGTCATTTGGCGTTGTTTTTAATTAAACCGTGAAACTCAAATATAAGTTTATTCGTTAGTTCACTAAATCATTAATCTAACCAAATTTTAGGACTAAATTAATCATTAATTTGCGGGTCTGATATATATATATATGTGTGTGTGTGTGTGTGTCATTCAATTTGCTCAATGGTAGGAAATTCTTAGACCCCATTTAATTTATCGAACGAAAGCAGCCGATAATAAATACATATTACATATATTTGCTAATATCTAATTGGTGATTAATATTTAAGTATTTAATAAAATTATATATGGTAGTTGTTGTTTGATGATATACTAATTATCAAACAACATATATTTTTTAATAGAAAAGTATATCTTTATTAAAAATAAATAAATGAATAATAATATAATATAAAAAATTATAAATTGCTTAAATAAACACAATGGATTTTATCGTTTTCTAGTATTCTAGCTATGCCAAAATAAAAATATTACTGAGCAATATGGCAGGAACCTGGCTTTGATACCACTACTAAAATATTTATAGATTAATTACCAAACTAATTTATCCATATAATTGTAAGTTTCAGTACATAGCCATAATTGCTCACGTAGGAGAAACTTTTGTCACTGAAGAACACCAAAACGATTTCTCCGTTGCTTGTTGCTTCTTTTCCTGCACTTGATATTCCTCTTTGAAAATCCACATATATTGATGTTCCTTTTCTTTTTTTTTTTTGTGTCTTCTAGTCTATACCACTTTTATGATTTCTATAATTTTGATGGTATAATCATAGGTATTTCAATATGGTTAGACTAGGGACTCTTTCTGTAGGTTTTTAAATAAATTTAAAATTCTAAAATATTTCCTACCACTACAAAAAAAAATGCATTTTACCGACGGAAAATAACTTTAAGGTTTTTTTATTATTTTACCGACGGAATAAATCCGTCCCTAAAACGTGCGTAGGAACCAATTTACCGGCGAAAAAATCCGTCAGTACTATTACCGACGGATTTATTAAAAAATTCCGTCGGTAGTTTTATTAAAAATCGTCGGATGTTTCGTCGCGTTGACCATTTACCGACGTAATTGTGCGTCGGTAAACCGTCGGTAAATCTAAACAATAAAGTAATTTAGTATAAACAGCGACGGATTTGTTTCGTCGGTAATTGTGTCGGCAAAACATTTAATATTAATATTAAATTTATTAATATATCAGTGGCGAATTTTTCCATCAGTAATTTGTCGGTACATTAAAATATTTTATTAAATTTTTTGCTAATTTTCTGTTTACAAATTTAAAATTAAACACGATAAATTCAATACAAAAAGCCAAATTTAAATTGAAGATATATTATAATTCAAAATCAATGTATACATTCTCATTTTGTACAAACAATATCAATTTAATTTTTTTCAAATGACAAATAATAAATTTAAGACAAAAAAGGGTGAATTTTGGCATTTATGGAACAAAAGCTTTACAACGAATCCTTGATACATCAACCTATCCTGCCACGATAAACTTTTTAGTTATAGATATCCATTTCTAAAATAGAATGCATAAAAGATCATGTAAACTTGCTCCCTGCACGCATCTGATTATACACATATGAGGCCTACAGTCAGCTTGCTCCCTCATCACATTTGCTAACTCTAGGTGGCCTACAGTCAGCTTAATGCAAGGGTTGTAACTCATCTCACAGTTAGCTTCTCCTATCCGTGTTCCAACCTCTAGCAGACAAAAGCAAGATAAGAGAATTATCAAAAGACTTTCTTAAAGCAAATTACTGTTGCTATCAATTTAGTTATTTCTATAGTTCTACACTTATTTCTACATATATGACATATATAGAATTATCGAATGTGTCTACTCTTTAAAAGCTTCTATTTGGGCAACGAGATTCTATAAGATTAAATTAATAAAAGTACAAAAATAATAGGAATATATTGCTGACCGATGTTGGTGAAGCATTGACATATAAAATTGTTAAAGAAGAAGAACAACAACAAATTATGTTTTGATAGGCCAAAATGTGGGCAATGAGCAACTAAGCATCTTGTAATATGATATTAATTATAGTTCGTACAATATTGATCTATGAATATTATAAAAGCAACATGAGCCAAAGGAGAATAACCCGTGAATCAAGATCTGAGGAAGAATTAGTTGTGCAGCTAGGAGAAGTAGTGAGCTGAGTGGCAAATGTAATTGAACCATTAAACTCCCTATTTCTGACCAACCCAATTCTTGCATTAACTGGTGTTAGGCCAAGAGGCCACCCATCTTCCTGCAATTCGATATTTAATGTATTAAAACATTCATAGATTTGGATATGTATTAGTTACGCTAATTCATGAACATTACCTGCAAGGCCATGAGCTCATCGAGAATGATTGATGTACTAAAATAAGTATGCAGAGGTTGCCATAGTCTAAAAAAAAACAATTAAATGTACAGGAAAAAGAATGGCAGAATATGGTCTTCTCTCATATCATTTTCTGGTGCAGCTGTTGTTGTTGCTAGCTTTGGAATCCAAAAGAATATAGTAAAGAGAGAGAGAAGAGAGCAAGTGAAAGTGATGTTTTACCTTTTCTTCAGTTGTGTTGTTGGGTAGAGTGCAGAAATAATAGATAGTGAAAGGAGAGGAAACAAAATATTTTTGCAAAGGGAAGGTAATGGCAGAGAGGGACAAAAGAAAGCATGTAAGTGTTAAAGTGTATGATGCAATTCCCAAATTTATGCAGGCTGATTTCATTCTCATAAAAGTGGCTAATATATCCTGCAAAAAAATTCAGAACTAAGAGAACTTATAATTTTATATTATTTCACATGATATCATGATGTCCACGAATGCAATAAAAGTTTAGTTCCAGGGGACAATTTCTCAATCAGACTATTGTCCCTTCTATCCATGTGAATAATACAAAACTCTTCGAGAGACCAAGATTACAAATTATCTCCATCAAATTGCTTTAATTGGATATAAGAATATATGAATGAAAGGGACATTAGCTGCTTCAGGATTTATCCACGAAACAGAATTCAAATCCTAAAAACTGTGCATTTTGCAATAGGGTTAAATATAAACAAGAAACTGTGCAGTTTGTAATAGAGATTGCAAGAGTGGTCCTCTGTTCTTCCGGAACTGTAGGTCGACCTCAGCTTACAAAGCAAGTGACTTCAGTTATTGAGGATAAATGTACTAGACATACAAGTTAGTTCATGGTGATTGAATCAGATTTTTATAGAAACTGTTAATAAGATGTCAAAATCTTCATTTTTTATTATATCACATAATACTTATTTGATAATCCCTGATTGAAAACCCACCTTGTATGAGATCAAGAACATCAAGCTAGCATCAAATACAAATACAAAGTGCAGAGTTGCATAATGTTTGTACACAAGACGAGTACCCTGCGATAAATTAAAAAGTACTTATATATATAATATGTAAAATAGAGAAGGCATAAGATCAGCCATGGATCTCAATGTTCATAAATAATATACTCAACTTGCTTCAATTAGACAGAGAAAGAGGAAGAATTCTATCGTAATGGACCAAAGATAGAATCAGCCTCCATGAAATTGCTGACATTCTCAGCTCTAATACATAAAAACTATAAAAATTGCAAATTCAAAATCAGAAAATTAAAAATCCTCACAATGGAGAAAGATTGGTCATGTTTGAGAAGGATCAAAACCTCCAAATACTTGCATGAAGATGTGAAAAGAAACTTTTATTAAAAAAATGACATAAACATATTCCATGATGCATTCAAATAGATACAGCACACTGTAAATTTTTGGCTTACCCAGAAGGAGCTGTTGGCCACTGTAGCAGTGCAGTTACAGAACCTACTAGTGAAATAGATATGACAGACCATGAAAACAACAGTTTTAAACTAAAGAAATCAAGATCATGTAATATGTTTAATATTAAATTCAGAATTGAAAAAGAAACCAAAGAAATCAAGATCAAGAGGTGCAATTACTGTGATGAAAGAGTTCTCTATATGATCCAAAAGAAAATGAAACCACTAAGTGTATTTCTCACAGCTTCTAAATTAGATACCAAGCTGAAATGGTTGGCAATATCTGAACAAAAGCTAAATTGCATCACTAGAATTATTACAACAGTAGCATCACTACTAAAGACTGCAAATCATTCTGCCATCACCACAATTTGAATTTACTTTTGCTATCAACTCATTTTATCGTCACTTCCCATGTTCATTTTTGCAATGTAATTAATTACAAAGTTTTAATTACTAATGTTAATTAATCTAGTATATCTCTTAATATCATTTTTCTTACTAGCATCTAATGTCCGGATTTCAACTAGTATATCTTCCTGTTCTGAATTGTTTTTTCAATGATTTAATAGAAACAAAACGGCTAATTTGTAATTTCTGGATTTCATCTAGTATATCTTCCTGTATATCTTCATGTCTAATTCATTTACTTTTGTTCTAATTTGTAATTTCTGCTTTATTGATTTCTTAACTCGTCTGAACGCTTTATTGATGCTCTTCGCCTAAATTCAATTTGGTTCTCTTTATCCATTTTGTTCATGTATATCTCTACTGATAAACACCATATTCTAGATGTGAATATTGAGATTTAATTTCTCTAAGATCTCCACTATGTCACTTAAACAATAACACTCAGCTATGCTTAGTTCATTTACAGCCCTGTCTCCTACCAATCATCTCGTCTCTTAAAAAAACAACTGCAAATGAAATATGATAGAAGTCAAAAAGAAATTTTAAGGCTGCCAATACCTAAAGGCTAGTAATCTTCTCATCTCTTAAAAAAAAAAATTTAGCCCATATTCTCTTCCCAATCAAAACAGAAAAGAGTCCTAGAGATGCCAAAGTTAAGGCTGCCAATACCTAAAGGCTAGTAAAACACCCATTTGAGTAATTGCGTCATACACTTTAAGATAATGAGAATATATTTGACCACCAAAACAGAAGAGAGCCACTAAAAACTACCAACAATTATTCCATCCAGATCCGTAAAGACATTTAAAATTTCAGAGAAGAACAGAACTTTTAAGAAGAAAAGAAAAGAATCATTGATCATTAGAGATAATACTCGTATTTACACCCTTGACTAATGCTGCTATTTATAGGAAATCAACTAAGGTAACTGTCTCCTAACTATGCTAAACTAACAGTACAACTAGATAAATAAACGTGTCGTTGTTTGTTGTAGATAAGAATGCTAAAATCAATGTGATATCCATGTTTGAAAACATAGCGGATGGCGGAACTCTCCTGGTGCAGGGAAGCTATGCTAATATGCTAATTTCCAAGTACAACTTAAGAAATATATATTCAAATTACAAGTAGATCACTGTTTGCAACAATTTGAAAAAAAAACTGTAAGTACTAAAAAGCAAAGAAACTATAAGTACTAATAAACATAAATAAAGTTCAGATGTGGAAAAGTGATCTAATTAAGTTCCAGCCAGAATTACCAGTAAGTTCTCCATCAAATTTCCTTAATTAATTCCTTTTTTTTAACAATTTATAATTATGTCTTCAATATTCTGAGTTCAGATGTGGAAAAGAATTGATATATCAGATGAGGTTCATGCACTATAGCCTTGGCACCTGAGATCTGATTAAGGAATACCATATGATGAGCTTAGTTTGATTTTAAAAATAGGTTGATATTGTGTAAAGTGGCTAAAGTTGTTAAACAGTTTTTGGGCAATTTGTTCTTTTATTTACAATTATGAAAAATAATAGGATTATATGCATCTTCTTGGTGTAAGCAATCATGAATGTTTATGATTTCAAATTTAAAAAAGAAACAACTAATCACCAAACTTATGCATATTTATAAAATATATTGTTACGTTTCTAGGCTTTGGATCTTTTAAGGAAATATTTTTAGTTATAGTAAGATTTATTTTAGCAACACTATTTAAGTTATAATAGAGATTATTTTAAATAGAAATTAGTGACTAGTTTCCTAATTAGAAGGACTTCATGGTTTCTAGTTAGAAAATAAATCTTATTTGTAATAGATATCCCTACAGCCGTAACATCTATCTAAAGAGGCAAATTTAATCAATAAAACAAGTTAGAAAACTCCAATACAAAAGTATAAGAAATGGACAACTCTCTCTAACGGTTTCCAAGGTCCCTACAAATTTAACGAACTTGAAGGTACAAGCTCCCTTTGATTAACCACGCGGTATTCCGGTCCATAAGTCAAGACAAAAACAATCTGGTATCAAATACAAGCACCATTGGCAATCAGAACCTAAAGGAAGAATTAATGGCAAATTTAATCAAGAAGTTCTGCTGCAACAGAAGCAACGACGGTTGCGATGGAATCCAACTTGGGAACTCAATTGCAACAAATATCAAGATGCCTAAAGGAGCTCTTCGATAGAGTCAGTGAACCAGCGATAAGAAAATAAATGGAGGTACATGCAGCCTAACGATGCAAAGAGACCAGATTAAAACCACAGATTACAATATGATACCTCATGACAATATGATAGCCAAATTTATAATATACCTGATATCTCTGTACCAAATCAGCATAAGTGGATGGCAAACTAGTGGACATTCCTGCTGATTTCAAAGGGAATATTCTGCCTTGAGAGGAGTTCTCTAGGTTTGGGAGGTTCATTTGGAGAAAAAGCCTGGACATAAATAGCATCTAGTTAGTTGCTATACACTTAATTTAGCCTCAAGTAAAAAAAAAAAAGCATAAAAATCATTCAGGCTATATACAATTTTTAGATGCCGCTTAAGCTTCAAAAGAAGCTGCACTGCAGTTGCATTAGACAGTCAACCTGCACAAACACGAACAGTGCTGTTAGAAGCAAGAACAAGATGAAATTCTTCTAACGTATGTAATTATCCACGTATGTAATTTTTTTAAGAAATAAAAATCAACTGTCAATTGCTTTTACTAAAGATCTAAGGAGCTGATTGATATTTCTTACAAACATTGATCAAATTCAGTGAAATGCAATTCAGTCTGAACAAAGAAGCAGAGCCACTAATCTGAAAAAAAAAAAGAAAGAAAGAATTGCATTTACATTAAAAAAAACTCAATTAACAACTACGATTTACCATTTATTTGCATTACAAAAATCAAAGAATCAGAACAAAAAAAATAAAAAAAAAGTCCACTCAATTCAATTACAGGTCCTAGGGCGGAGGAAGAAGAAGAAATGAATGAAAATGAACATCTAGATGATCGAATACCTGTCCCATCATGCAGAAGGTGAAGACTTCAAAATCTGAAAACTCCATCAATGGAATAATAAAGAAATCAAATGTGACAGCCACAGCAGAGAAAGAAGAAACAGAGAGTGGAAATAAGAAAAATGGCTTCACCAACATACAGAATTTTGAAAACCAAATTGTCATTTATTTTTTAACTGGAAATTGTTTCCATTTGAAAGCCGAGAATCTCCATGGCCATATCTGATCTTTCCTTATACCAGCAGCCACCTTCTTCAATGACCATTTCTTTTTTCCCATCACTAAGCCCTAACTTTGTCCTCTCTTTGTTTTTAGAACAAATAAATTATGAATGTACCAAACTTGGAATTTTTTTTCAAGTAAATGGAAAAAATATTTCAAAATATGCAAAAAGATTCAAGGACCACCCAGAAAAGAAAAAAACCAATCAATTAACTAAGCTACTAAAAAATGCAGTTTGCAAAAAGAGCTCAACTAATCTCACAAAAACAATCGAGACCCAAAAATGAACAAGGGGTAATTCGGGAAAAAGAAAGATCTTGATCATAGAATCAGTGATATTAACCAAACGCCAGCATAGATTCAAGCAAACAAAAGATACTCATAAGAGACCTGAAAAAAAGTACGAACCTTAAAGGATCAGGAACTTTAAGAGGGGCCACTCTTTTCCATCAGTCACATTTATAATGCATATCCAATATCCACTTTCCTTTCGCTAGCGACTAACAGAGGACATGAGGTGGCAAGACGGCAAAGGCGACAGATCTAATGATCTCGGTGGTGGCTACGGGCGAGAGGGCAACGTTGGCAGATCTGGTTGTCTCGACGGTGGCGAGAGGGCAACGGCGGCATCAAGTGATCTTGGCAGATCTATCTCCAAAGAGAAAAAAGAAGATGGTAGAATTTTTACTAAAGAGATAGAAAAAAGAAAGTGTTAGGGTTTTTCCCTATTTATCGAAAATGGCATATTATGTAAATAATTAGAAAACTGAGGTCATTTAGTTTATATTAAATATAAAAAATTTTAATTAAAAGCCTACCAATGGAATTACCGACCCCAATAAACCGTCACAACAGCTATAAGTCTGTTGCCTTAAATTTTCGTCACTATCCATCACTATATTCGGTGCCAAAACTTTCCTGCATTTATTTACCAACAGGATAAAAATCTGTCGCAAATTGTGTCGGTAAATGCTTGAATTACTGACCGAAACTGTCGCTACAAGATGAAATGATAAATTAGTTACTGACAGATGTAACCGTTGGTAAATCGGTCGCTAACAATTGGAGCCAACATTTTCCGTCAAATATACCGACAAAAAATTAATTCTGTCGGTAAAAATATCGTCGTTTATCAAATTTATTTTTTACCTACGCATTATCGATTTAGTCGGTAATATGTTATTTTTACCTACGGAATGTGAGTCCGTCGGTGAAATCAATTTTTTTGTAGTGTACAATCAAGAAGATGTGAACAATTATTTTATAACATTAAATAACATTTGCTTTAGTTGGAGATAATCTAGGACATTATCTCCATTATCTAATCACTTAGAGATATTAATAAATAAGTAGTCACAAAATTACATAAACACATTGGATTTGGTCTTTTTCTAGTATTATAGCTATACACTACAAGAAAATCTGGAAATAGCAACGGAAAAATAGCAACGGAATTGATTCCGTTGCTAAGTTAGCAACGAAAAATCAATTCCGTTGCTATTTAGCAACGGAAAATAATTTCCGTTGCTAAAATTGGTTAAACTTTGTAGATTTAGCAACGGACAAATTTTTGGTTATTTTCTGTTGCTAAAAGTGGAGGGAATATTTGGCGCCAAGATTTAGCAACGGAATATTAAGGCGCCAATAGATGGCGGAAAAAATTAGAACAAAAAATAGCAACGGAATATGATTTCCGTTGCTAATTTAGCAACGGAACATCATTCGGTTGCTAAATAGCAACAGAATTTTATTTTCGTTGCTAAATTTTGTTCCAAAATATGGAAAAAATTTTGTAACAAAATTTAGCAACGGAATCTAAATTCCGTTGCTATTTTAGCAACGGAATCTAAATTCCGTTGCTATTTTAGCAACGGAATCTGAATTCCATTGCTATTTTAGCAACTACTTTATAATTTGCCCTAGCTATAAATTTATCATTTTCTTCCACCTGTATCTTCTCCCTCATCAGTCGCTCCTCTCTCTCTCTCGCGCCATCTACTCTTGTAAAACAAAAATTTTTCCCATATTTTAGGAAATTTGCAAGTAATTATCCACTATGTTATTATTTTTATGCATATTACTTGCACTGACAAGTTACAACTTGTTCACCAACAACACTTAATATCAAATAAACAGAAATCATATGATCATAGAAGGACAAAATTGATTATAGGATTGCAAATATTTGTGTTGCAATTGTATAAATAGTTCAGTTCAGTAACATTTAAAGTAATTCAATTTGTTGACGTGATTGTATAATATATAGCATGAATTTTTGATTTTATATTTCTTGGTGAAATACAAGAGAATTCTAGAAATTCTTGATATTAGAACCTTAGGTTCTTTTCATGATTATCTTTTACTACAATATATATATATATATATATATATATATATATATATATATATATATATATATATATATCAAAAGACTGATATGAAATCCATAGTAAATAAGCAACTGATTAAAGATTGTGATTTGAACATGCTAATTTGGCTTTTGAATTTTATTCTTTGAGTATGAAATTATCCAACCAAATTACAAGTGGCTCAATTGACTATTGAAGTTAATTTGAAAAGTCAACTTAATTTTTATTCACACGTCACTAATTTTATCTCTTAAGTCTTTATGTGGATAAAGCAAAACACCACCCTTAAAAAAAATCAAATATATTGTTTTATTAGTAATGTACATAATTATATATATATATATATATATATATATATATATATATATATATATATATATATATATATATATATATATATATATATATATATATATATATATATATATATATATATATATATATAATAAAAAGATGAAAAGAAAAGTGGGATTTAAAAAGTTAAATTTGTGTGTATGGTTAGAAAAGAAAAAAAAAAGAGAAGAGAGAGGAGAACGTGAGAGCTGATCGGGAACGGAAAGAGGAAGGGAGATGTTGGCACCGCCGTGTGCGACGTCGGCGAGGAGACTCGAATCGCCACCGCCACTGTCCTCCGGTCACTTTTTCTGGTGCCGTCTTCCTTCGGTGGCTTGATTCCTTCCGGTTCCCCCATCACCACCATGCTTCCTCCCCCTTCTTTCCGGTGACCTCGACTGCGATCGAGGAGAATGATGGCACCGGTAAGATCCCGAGGTTTAGACGATGCCTCCGGTGTCCGTCGCTTCTCCTCTCTCACCGGCAGCAAGTAGATCGGAGAGAGAGACTGCCGACGGTTTTTGTTAGATCTCGGTCAACTCCGATGGCCGTTGGACGCGTGACCACCCATCGTGGAATCTCCGAGCCTGGATCTTCAAGTGGACAGCTTCGATGCACTTTCCGGCGAGCTCCGGTGAAGCTCCGGCGACCGGTCCGGCGAGCCTAGGATGACAAAATGCAGAAATCTTCTACTGGTCTTGCCAACGGCACTAAAGACTTCTCATGGGAAAATTACTACCCATGGGAAAATTTCAAGTAAATACTTCTATATATATCATTCTATTTTGTAAAATGCACTTAAATTGCTCAATGCAAGTTCCTCTTTCTAATATAAAATTTATTTAAAAAACATTGTGAATAAATTTATTTATCTCAGATATTATGGATAGTATTATTTATCTAACAAATTACTGATCAAGTATAATATAGAAATTTATTTTTTTATATACTATATATTATTATTAACTGCATTTATAACTATAAGCAATGCCAAACTTCATCAGAATTTTAAATGAATTCAGGTGTATTCTATAGATACTGCATGATTTTTATATTTTAATAGTTCAGATGACATACATGAGAAATCACGTATGAGAAAAATCTATTTATTTGGATATAAGATTTTTGAAATGGATGGTTATTTGATTTGAGATGAACCGGGATGTTATGATTTGTTATTTGGTGTTTATGATAGTAAATTCAAGTGACAATTTTAGAATTGATTCACAATTGACAAGGAGCGACTAGAAAGTAGTTTGTAGAAATCATAAATCGAAGGCAAATATAATTAAGCATAAAAAATTTTACCTAAGCTACTTGTTCTAAAAGATCTGACCTGTTGGATGGAGAACTTAATGCTTGAGCTTGATCCTAACTAAAGGTAATCTTCTTTGTTGTTTTGCTTAACTTGATCCATTAGGAATTATTAACTTATAATTGGGTTCGGTATTAGATTAACAATATTTGAGATCCTTGTCTGACCTTAGATTAGCGATATTCAATATGTTGCTTTAAAAAATAAAAAATAACAATTTTACGCCGTTGGTGCTTTGCAATGGATGTATTATGTGGTAGTGACTATTTGAGATATTGTTAGATCAGGTTTTTGAGAAGGCTGTATTAAATGATTCATCTTCTGGTAATATTGAATCTGCTTTAGTACTGGAGCTTTTCTTTTTATCTTCAGGCGTATGACCTGCGTTTCTTTTATTTAATTTCATGTACAATAATAATATCTTGTTAAATAAGAAACTGATTCCTTATAAATTCAACTAATATTTTATATTATTATTTTGTAATTATAAATATGAAATTTTTAGGTCTAATTTATCGGAGGGGAATATTTTGTGGCTAATAAAATCAAATAATGGCATTAATAATTAAACAGTTGTAATAATTTTTAGCGACGGATTAGCGATGGATAGGACCGTCGTCAATTTTATTATATATGGGTGAATTTATGCCAAAATAGCAACGGAATTTAAATTTCCGTTGCTAAATTTAGCAACGGAAATGGTTTCCGTTGCTAAATTTAGCAACAGAAATATTTATTCCGTTGCTAAAATTGACCAATTCACCGAATCTGCATTGTTGAGGTTAGCAACGGATTCAATTTCCGTTGCTAAATATAGCAACGGAATAAAATTTCCGTTGCTAAATTTAGCAACCGCCAAATTAGCAACCGAAATTTCCGTTGCTAATTTCCGTTAGCAATGAAAAATTGACATTTTTCGTTGCTAATTTCCGTTGCTAAATCACAATTTTCTTGTAGTGATATATGCCAAAATAAAAATATTGGTTATCAATCATACATCGTATAATATTAAATCTTCACATTTAATTTAATTGAGTAACAGATCGTGAGATTAAGAAATATCAATATAAAAATAATATATTTGAATATTTAACAATACATAAAAATATGAAAATAGAAAAAACAGCTTTTGTAGAAAAAGAAAATCGAGAAAGAAAATAGAAGTTTACTCCATATCATTAGTGTTTTCTGCCAATTTATACATGCAGTATTTTAAAAAAAAAATACAAATATATATATATATATATAATAAAAGTGATAATTTGTCCCTATAATTTTCTTAGAAGAGTTGATTTGCTTTAACTTTTATTTTGGAGCTAATTTGCCCTTGACATTTTAATTTTGGGTACTAACTCAAATGCCTCTTCATATTCCCATATATTTTAAATTTTATGTTCTTAATTACCCCAAATCAATTTTTTTTGCCCAAGCTTTTTTTAAATTGTATTCAAAATCTATGAAATTACTTTAAAATACTTATACCAAGTCTTTGATAACAATCAAAACACGTCTGCTTTATATTAAAAATTTTTTAAATATACTAAACAGAATTATAAAGCTACTTAAGGATTTTAAAATTATTTTCTACTTATTCTAATTAACTCTATAATTCCATGTAAGATATAAAATTTTCTAGAAAATTTTGATTGGTATCAAAGTCTTGGTAGAATTATCTTGGAATAATTTTATAAATTTCAGACGTAATTTAAAAAAAATAAGTTTTAAGAAAGAAAAAAAGAAATCGAATTGGGGTAAAAATATAAAATTGAAAAAAATTAAGTGAACATTCTAGTACCCAATCTCAAAACGTTTGGAGCAGATTATCTCAAAAACAAATTAAGGGAAAATCAAAATTTCAACAAAATGTTAGAGGCAAAACATAATCTTATTCCTAATTACATCAACAAACGAGAACATGTCTAAAATCTGCCATATTGTAAAAAGGAGTTAGAAATATTAAGGTGTAATGGTTACCGATGACATATAATAATTCACTATTAGTTTTATTCATAAAGAAAAATTTATGATTAGAATCTAGATAAAATTTTCCAACATAAACTAACTAAAATTATATTTTTACAACAAAATTTTGGTTGGATACTTATCCAGTTAGGATATCAGATACTGAAATTTCATCAATGGAGTAAGTTTGTTCATCCTTTAGCAGTGATTTAGTATTGGAAGAAGATGTCCTAAAATAAAAGCAGGTCGTTTAGGGGAAGGAAGAGGAGTTTCCCTCTTCAGCATTAAAATAACATCTAACATGGTTGGTCTGTCCACGGCATCTTTTTCTACACATAGCAGCCCCACATGGATGCATCTCAGGGCTTCTTCAGCCTTATAGGTCCCCTTAAGTGATGAATGAATTATCTCTAATGCTCTGCCTTCATTCCACAACGCCCATACCTGAATATATTGGTTCATATCACTGCATAAAACATCTTGTAATTTACATTACTAATATAATTTACGGGGCTGATTACTTACTTGACCAATAAAGCTTAGAGAAAGATATTTTTGATCAAAATGATGGGTGTCGAAACCACCAAAAATAAAAACCTCACTTATCCTAACAAATAAATTGCAAATAGGGCAAGAAAGGGTTGAATCCACAGAGACTAGTACCGAAGTAATTTTAAACAACCAAATTTTTAACAACAAAATTAAATGGGGGAGTTTAATAAATTGAAAGCAAAATGATGAAATAAAATAAACGAATCAGAAATTAATTGAGAGAAAATTCAATGGGTAATAATTTCAGTTAAAGATATTCGCAACACAGGATTTATTCAACTGATCATAGATTAAGAAATAGTTCTAAGAAAATCAAATAGTAGGCCAGTTATATAGCCGTCGGCATCACGCTTTCGACTTAATCTTTCCGTTTTAATGAATTAATCAAGTGAGACTGTAATTAATTTCTAACCAATAGACAACCCTTAACAAGCGCAAGAATTTAATCTATTGACAGCATTACGAAATAGAATGACCGGACCTAAGCCAACCAATCCACAAGTGGGATCGATTTAGACCAAATCATGCATTTACTCAACCTAACAACCCTTGCAAGGAAGCTAAATTGATTGCCACTTGTTATTGAATCCACCAAACAATTACGGATTTGATATCTTCAATTAGCAATATGTTATTTAATTAAATGAACAACGGCGCCTCATTGAACATGCAACAAATAACAATTGAGAAGAAATTCCTCTAAGCTGTAGTAAATAACGTGAACACCAAATGAAATATAGAATAAAGATTAAGCACAGCAATCTCACAGTGAAATAAATCCTAGTTTTGAATTAATCTTTAACTGAAAACAATATTCTAGCCACTCATGGCCATGGAAAAATCACAAAATAGAAAGAAGAAGTTTTAGAGAAACCCCCTGCTACAGTATTTCCATCCAAAAAAACGTAGAAAAGAATCCTCCCAATCTCAGAACTCTTCCTCTTAAATAAAAACAAACAAAACAGGAAGTAAATCCTACAAACTAGGAAATTTAAAAGAAAATTCCTAAAGGGGTTTTAAACTACTCAAATCACTCCCCCTTTTTCTCCTAAAATATAGTCTTAAAACTCCTAAATACCAGCTAGGGTTTAAGTGGCGGCTAGGTTAAATTCATATGAATTTATCTTGAAAAAATGCTGTCCACTGTCATTTCCCTTGGGCAACTCCCTTGGGCAACTTGGGCAAGGAAACTGGGCAAGGCTGGGCTTTCTGCCTTGGGCAACTGAGCATTTCCCTTAGGCAAGGCTTCCTTCAGAATTTGCAACTTATCAGCTCTTTTGCTTCAATTCTACCTCAAAAAGTTTTTGCTTCTCCGAATCATCAACAATTGGCCCCAAAAATGCAACTTTCTAAAAATCCACTCCTATAGTCAGAAAAATAAACAAACAAATGAAAAGCATCCAAATCTGACTTAAAAGAGCACAAAATATTAAGCAAAAATCAACCAAATACATGCTCATTTAACAACTTAACAAATTCCCCCACACTTATCCCATGCTTGTCCTCAAGCATTTGTCAAACAACATAATCAATCCCATCAAAAACATTCTCATCCTTAACCAAATCCAAGTCCAAAAGCTCCAACCAAATTAAAGTGTAAGGCAAATCAGAGAACGACATTCAAAACAATTTCCTACTAATTCATATCATAACATGGGTTCCTCAACAATCTTTTTAAACCAAAAACAACAAGACTCAAAATATTTTAATCATGCAAGAATTTTAAGATCTTAATTTAAAATTAAATCAATACACATAGATAGATGCCAAACCAGAAGAGATAATTCACACACAAATTTCAACAAGCAAGGGAATCAAACTACCAAAACTTTTATTTTTGGCATCATTTTTGCTTTTGATACTTTTATTATTTTTATTATTATTTTTTCATAGGGAAGACTAGGATTGCTTACAAGGAATGTAGAGGTCCTTTTTATGCGAGGACACCCGGTTCTAACCCGCATACACCTGGTTACTCAGACAACACAAATCCAAGCGGCTACTAGCTCTACTCATATCCAAATTTTTAATGGATAGTGGAGTAAAATTTTATTTGCTAATCTCCCATTTTTTTTTCATAGTATGGCAACTAGATTCCCAAACCACAAGCACACAAAGATCTATTTGATGTCTCAACTGGTTTTAACAATCACCTAATGTGCAAAGATTTCAAATTAAATTCATGCAAAAATTTATTTCACCTATTAAATATGAGCCTTGAATTTTCTAATTCAAAAGAATGCTGAGGCTACCATGAAATGTATGCAAATAGAGTAAATTATCAAGAAATTGACTCATTACTGCCTAACATCCAATAGGTTAAAACTAAATGGTCAAGGAATTGGCTTAAGATAAGTATTGTCTTCTTAGAAAAGAGAATGCCATTCAATACATGCCAAGAACAATGAACTAGAAGAACAAATCATTGAAATCCATGGGACAAGTACTAACTCCTATTGCCAAACCACAAAATATGCACAATTATGTTTATAACAACCTAAGAATCCAAAAGTATGTCTAGCAAAATCAACACATCATCACAAAACACACAGCACTTCTATCTCAACCCCTCCCCCACACTTTCTCCTCGCATTGTCCTCAATGCGGAACAACCAAATAATTGTAGGGCAAAGGGCAGCCATAAAAATGTAAAAAGAACATAAGATAGAACGAATACTGCCCTGTGGAGGAGGAGGAGTCCAATAAATCAATACTGCGAAGGAGGTGGGGTAAACCCCACATGCTGAAAGTAGGCCAGAAGATGCGCCTGTAGCTGGTGGACAGCAGTTTCAATACGCTCTAAACGGGCTTCAAAAGCAGTGGTGGATGGGGAGGAAGAGCGAACAGAGGCTGCAGCCTGTGATGCTGCTGCTGGGGCTCTCTTCTTAGTGTCCTTTTTGAAAATTCTATCTTTGGCCAAAGCACTTGCATCCACAAAAGAAATGGCTCCTTTCTCGCCACATTACAACAAGTGTAATTTATCCAAAAACATTAAATCCATAGGTGGCATTGTACAAGCAACATGCATGGTGGTAGTACGTATATCCAACAAGCCAACATTAACAGCCAAGCTGGTGACAAAAGACCCCAAATAAAGCTTCTTAGGTTTGAAACAAAGTTTATCCAATTTGGCGGCAAGCCAATAGCCTAAATTAACTCTTTTCTCATGAATCATACACCATAAAAAGAATAATTCAGCTTTTGTGACAACAGTGGTATCATCATTACGTGTAGAGTAATTTATGGCTAAGAAACGATGGATAATTCGCAAAGCAGCACTTTGAAAATAAAAAGCTTTAGATTTTCCAGGAAAGAACTCAATGTTAGGCATACCAGTTAACTCTCTATAAACTGCTAAAGCATCAAATTCATCAGGATAATCACAAATCATATCCAAATAAGCACATGTTTTTGACTCATCATCAGTGATAAATCCCAAAGCAATGTTAAATGTAGTGATTGAAAAATATTTAAATGTGCCAAGCAGTCTACAAGTCAAAGAAAATGGAAAAGCTAAGTTAAAATTGGGTCCCTGGTGGTCAAACTTGAAAGTGCTGAAAAACTCTTTGACTAAGGCATCATACACAGGCATGTTAATCATGAAAAAGCAACGCCAACCAATACCATCAATCAAGTCCAATACCTCATCATATAATCCCAAAGCACGTAAAGCAGAATCCTCAAAACATCTTTCAGGCACAATATCTAAAGTATCAAGGGAATAATACCTGGTCTTGTGCTCCTCTCTATCAAAATCAAGATTGCCTCCTACCTCATGTGCTGCTGGGGGAAATCTACTCTTACCTGTCGCAAGCCTTGGATATTTGCGAGGTGGTTTGTCGAGAATGGGTTCATCTCCTCTGTCTGAATCGTCCTCTGAAGTGCTCTCATCAACTAATCCAGTCTCTACCTGCCTAGACTCATAAGTAATAGGTTGTTTACCTTTATCTCGTGCTTGTGACTGGGTAGAAGCAGCAGATCTGGTGGAACGGCGAGTGCGATAAGTGGAAAGGTTGGGATCTGTGGCTGCATAGGAGGGTGGTGGGTGGATCGGCATAGGAGGAACGGCGGTGCCCGGCGGCAACGGCATTGCGGCTTGCTGTTGCGGCGTTGGGATGGCGGTGCATCGTGCCTGCTGCTACGGTGGCGGGCTGTCGCGCCTCGCCTGCTACTGCGGTGGTGGGCTTGCGCTGCGCGCCTGCTGCTGCGGCGGTGGGCTCGCGCTGCGCGCCTGCTGCTGCGACGGTGGTGGCTGCTGCCGGCGTTGCCTCGGTGGGCGGAGGTGGGGCGTCACCAACGATTTTCGGTGGGTCATGGTGGTATGAATGTCCTGCAAATGAAGAGTTAAATGTTAGGTTTTAGGTGTGTGGGGAAGATGGTGAATAGTGAGAATGAAATAAATTTACTTGGGTCAAAACAAAATAAATAAGGTAAAAACTTTGAAAAAGGTAAAATTTTAAAAACCCATAAAAAAGATAAGGCCCATAAAAAAAACATGAAAAACCCAAAATAATTTGAATGTATGGGCTTCCAAAAAAAATGCTATGAAAACTTGATGAAAAATCTAACAGATCCAACATTCATGCCCAGAAAATTGATAAACCCGTTCAACTTTTTTTTTCAGTAAAGTAAAAATAAATGGAGTGGAAATTTAAATAGTAACAATTTAGCCTTGGGCAAGGCTAAATATTGGGTTGCCTCCCAAAAGCGCCTTTCTTTAACGTCTTCGGCTAGACGTTGCTGGGATTAATTCTCCAAGTCATGAATGGCCAGTTGAGGTTCCTCATTGTCTTGGTCCAGAGTTCTTTCATAGAACGGTTTGAGGCGATGTCCATTAACTTTAAAAATTTTGTCAGTCTCCAAACTTTGAATTTCAACTGCACCATGGGCAAAAACATTAGTAACAACAAATGGTCCTATCCATCTGGACCTTAATTTCCCTGGAAATAATTTCAAACGTGAATGAAATAATAAAACCTTTTGTCCAATTTGAAATTCTTTCCTAGAAATCATTTTATCATGGAACCTTTTCATTTTTTCTTTATAGATTCGTGAGCTCTCATATGCCTCATTTCTTAACTCTTCCAATTCCTGCAATTCTAACTTACGATGTTCACCTGCTGCTTCTAACGCCATGTTGCAACGTTTTATGGCCCAAAATGCTCTATGCTCCAACTCTACGGGTAAATGACAGGGTTTTTCATACACCAGTCGATATGGTGATATACCGATGGGTGTCTTATAGGCAGTCCTATAGGCCCAGAGAGCATCTTCTAGCTTCAAACTCCAGTCCTTCCTGGTTAAATTGACTGTCTTTTCCAGTATAGACTTCACCTCTCTATTGAAAATTTCAGCTTGTCCACTTGTCTGGGGATGGTAAGCAGTTGACAAACAACGCGTGACTCCATATTTCTTTAGCAGTGCATCCATGATTTTGTTGCAAAAATGCGTCCCTCTGTCACTTATAAGCACTCTTGGGGTACCAAACCTGCAAAATATTTTATTTTTGACAAAATTCACCACAGTTTTGGCATCATCAGTTCTTGTGGCTTTGGCCTCAACCCATTTAAAAACATAGTCTACTGCAAGTAAAATATAAGAATTGCCAAAAGAAGAAGGAAAAGGGCCCATGAAATCAATACCCCACACATCAAATATTTCACAAATTAATATAGATGTGAGTGGCATTTGGTCTCTGGGTCCTAAGTTACCTGTTCTTTGACACCTGTCACATGATTTACAGTATAAATATGCATCTCTAAATAAACTAGGCCAAATCAAACCACATTGCAAAACCTTTCGAGCTGTCCTTTTGGGACCAAAATGACCCCCACATGCCTCAGAATGACAGAATTTCAATATGGACTGAATCTCATCATTAGGGATACAACGTCAAATAATTTGATCGGAGCAATATTTTCATAAATATGGTTCATCCCAAGCGTAGTATTTGGCTTCTCTCTTCAATTTGTCTTTCTCAAACCTAGAAAAATCGGCAGGAATGGCACCTATAACCAAAAAATTCACAATATCAGCATACCAGGGACTGAAAGTGTGGACAACAAATAAATGTTCATCTGGAAAATCATCATTTATAGGCAATGCTTCCTTATTTAGCAACAATCTACTGAGGTGATCAGCTACTAAATTTTCAGACCCCTTCCTGTCTCTAATTTCAAGATCAAACTCTTGCATTAAGAGAATCCATCGAATTAGACGGGGTTTGGCTTCTTTCTTCTTCAATAAATACTTTAGTGCTGCATGATCAGAAAAGACAACTACTTTAGTACCCAATAAATATTGCCTAAATTTTTCTAGAGCAAAAATAATGGATAAGAGTTCTTTTTCCGTCGTGGAGTAGTTGCTTTGTGCACTATCCAATGTTCTTGAAGCATAATAGATCACATGTGGATTTTTCTCAATTCTTTGGCCAAGAACAGCTCCTATGGCATGGTTACTTGCATCGCACATGATCTCAAAGGGGTAGTCCCAATTGGGTGGCCGAATTATAGGTGCAGAAACCAGCCTACTCTTCAGCTCATCAAAGGCATCTCGGCATGCTTGATCAAAATCAAAGTCTGCATCCTTTTACAATAATTTACACAATGGTTGGGTAATTTTGGAGAAGTCTTTTATAAAGCACCTGTAAAAACCTGCATGTTCAAGAAAAGAACGAACTTACCGCACACTTGCAGGGTAAGGTAAAGATTGAATAACATCAGTTTTAGCCTTGTCTACTTCTATTCCTTTTGAAGACACGATATGGCCCAAAATCAACCCTTGATCCACCATGAAATGGCATTTTTCATAATTAAGAACCAGATTAGACTCTAAATATCTCTTCAAAATCTTAATTAAATTAGATAGACATTCATGGAATGAGTTACCATAAACCGTAAAATCATCCATGAACACCTCTATTATTTTCTCAACATAATTTGAAAAGATGCTTACCATACAACGTTGGAAAGTCGCTGGAGCATTGCAAAGTCCAAATGACATCCGCCGGTAAGTGAATGTGCCAAAGGGACAGGTGAAAGTTGTCTTCTCCTGGTCCTCGAGCGCCACCGGTATTTGGTAAAAACCTGTGTAACCATCAAGACAACAATAGTAAGATTTTCCAGCGAGTCTTTCCAACATTTGATCAATGAAAGGAAGTGGAAAATGATCTTTTCTAGTAGAGTCATTCAACTTCCTGTAATCTATACAAACTCTCCACCCATTTTGGACTCGGGTGGGCACCATCTCGCCATTGTCATTCTCCACAACTGTGACTCCCGTCTTTTTGGGTACGACTTGGACTGGACTCACCCAATTGCTGTCCGAAATAGGGTATATGACTCCTACATCCAACATCTTTTGGATCTCCTTTTTCACTACTTCCATCATTGGTGGGTTTAAACGTCTTTGGACTTGTCTGCTGGGTTTGACATTATCTTCCAAATGAATCTTGTGCATGCATGTGGAGGGACTTATGCCAGTTATGTCAGCAATAGTCCATCCAATGGCTTGTTTATGCTCTTTCAAGGCTTGAATCAGTAATGTTTCTTCCTTATAAGTCAGCTTATTGGAAATAATCACTGGCAGTGTTTTCTCCTTACCTAAGTAAGCATACTTTAAATGATTGGGTAGTACCTTAAGCTCCAATGTCGGTTCCTGCAAAACAGATGGTAAAAGTTTCTGGTCAGTGCTAGTTAAATTCAGAGAATTAAATGCATTTGCCACTGGTTTTAAAGCCTCCAACTCCAATACTATTTCTTTGAGCTCTTCTTCAAGATGCAACTCCTCTCCCACTGCATCAAAGTTGTCCCTGTGAACACTTTCATTCAAAGCAACTTGTAACTTGTCAGTTCTATCTAGTTCAAACACTTTTTGATTCAAAGGTTTAATAACATCAATTCCACAAATAGAAGACATCTCATATGGATATTTCATAGCATCATACACATTAAATTGAATTGTTTCACCATCAAATTCCATAGTGAGGGTACCTTTGTAAACATCAATTTTAGTCCGAGCTGTTTGAAGGAATGATCTACCTAATAGAATATCGGATGACTCCCCTGAATTTCCATCATCTTCCATATCAATCACATAAAAATCAGCAGGAAAGATCAGACCATTAACCTGAACTAACACACCTTCCAACAGTCCCTCAGGATAAACAATGGATCTGTTTGCTAATTGAATGACTATCCCTGTTTCTTCTAAAGGTCCAGCATTTAAAGAGGAATAAATGGACTTGGGCATGACATTTATAGACGCACCTAAGTCACACATGGCTCTTTTAATACTTAAATTACCAATTTTGCAGGAAATAGCAAACATACCTTTATCCTTGCATTTTTGAGGTATTTTTCTTTGAATAACAGCAGAAACATTTTCATTGACAGTAATTTTCTCATAACCAATTTGTTTCTTCTTGTTAGAACAAAGTTCCTTGAGAAATTTCGCATATCTTGGTATTTGTTTTATAGCATCAATCAAAGGAATATTTACCTCAACCTTGCGAAAAAGTTTTAAAGATGTCTTTCTCCTCTTTCTCCTTCTTTGATTTAGCTAACCTGTCAGGAAATGGAGGCTGTATTTCTCTATTTCTGCCTCTTTCTCCACCTCTTTTGCCTTCTTCTGATTATCCTCCTTGGGTAAGGATTGTTCCAGCTCTTTTCCACTTCTTAGAACAATGGCACTTGCATTTTGCTTCGGATTTTCTATGGTTTGTGATGGCAAACGTCCTTGGGACTCTATTCTACTCAGAAACATTGCTATTTGGCTCATCTGTTTTTCCAAGTTCTGAAACCTAGAATCTGTCTTCTCTACATGCTGCTGTAAATCTTTTGTAGTAGTTGCTAAAGAATGAACAACATCCTCAAGAGACATACCTTGTTTAGGAGCTGATTGAAAAGGCTGTGGTGGTGCTCTTAAATGGAAAGCTTGCTGTGAATTTTGCTGCCTTGCTCCATAACTGAAGTTGGGATGATCACGCCACCCCGGATTATATGTATTTGAATATGGATCGTATTTTCTTTAGGGTTGTCCACCATATCCACCCAGTGCATTAACTTGCTCCTGTGCCTCATCTTGAAGTGTGGGGCACATATCGGTAGTGTGTCCAGCATAAGCACAAATTCCACACACTTGAGCTTGAGGAGTCCTACCTGCAGCCATATTTTACACAAGAAAAGTGAGATTTTTAATTGTTTCTTCAAGGGAAGAAGATTGTACCTCATTTACTCGTCTAGGAGGGTCTTGATATCGCCCAAACTGTTGGGACATTGCTGCCATATTTTGAATCAATTCTCGTGCTTGATTTGGGGTTTTGTTGTTGAGACTTCCACCACTCGCTACTCAATCATTTTTCTTTCCATACTCAACATACCTTTGTAAAAGTACTGAATAAGGGACTGCTTAGTTATACCATGTTGAGGACAGCTTGCACACAATCTTTTAAACCTCTCCCAGTAGTCATGAAGTGATTCTATATCTTTTTGTCGAATTCCACTGATTTTCCTGCGAATTATAGCAACTCTAGATGCAGGAAAAAATTTATCTAAGAATATTCTTACCATATCAGTCCA
The DNA here is from genome assembly GCA_037975025.1 of Excoecaria agallocha. Classification (NCBI taxonomy): domain Eukaryota; kingdom Viridiplantae; phylum Streptophyta; class Magnoliopsida; order Malpighiales; family Euphorbiaceae; genus Excoecaria; species Excoecaria agallocha. The sequence goes on along the minus strand of JBBPFJ010000364.1, from coordinate 72,845 downwards.
AGTTGTGATTGTTCCAGATGGTAAATTCAGCAACCAGTCTTTTGCTGCTTTGGCTAAGGAGAAAGGAAAACCCCTCAATTTTACTTGCTCCTCGGTAACTCCATGTGGCTTCATTCCTGAACAAACAACATGAAATTCTTTAAGATGCTTATGAGGATATTCATTTTCCATACCTCGAAAAGTGGGCAGCAGATGAATCAATCCAAATTTCAGCTCAAAAGTAGTGTCTACTGCCGGATATGTAATGCACAGCGGTTGCTAATTCAATGGTGGCGCATGTAACTCTCTTAAGGTTCTTTCTGCCATCTGTTCCTCTTCTATCTCAGCTGGATATTCAGTAAAATTAGCTACCTCTTCTTCTTGTTGCTGTTTGGAGGAAGTTCCAGTAAATGCTTTGCGTATTCTTGTCTCCTTCCTCAATCTGCGGGCTATTTTCTCAATTTCAGAATCGAACAATAATTCTCCCGGAATTTCAGATCTGGTCATTCACAAATTAAATCAAGTTAGACTAGTCCCTAGCAACGACGCCAAAATTTGATGGGTGTCGAAACCACCAAAAATAAAAACCTCACTTATCCTAACAAATAAATTGCAAATAGGGCAAGAAAGGGTCGAATCCACAAAGACTAGTACCGAAGTAATTTTAAACAACCAAATTTTTAACAACAAAATTAAATGGGGGAGTTTAATAAATTAAAAGCAAAATGATGAAATAAAATAAAATAAAATAAATGAATCAGAAATTGATTGAGAGAAAATTTAATGGGTAATAATTCCAGTTAAAGATATTCGCAACATAGGATTTATTCAACTGATCATAGATTAAGAAATAGTTCTAAGAAAATCAAATAGTGGGCCAGTTATATAGCCGTCGGCATCGCGCTTTCGACCTAATCTTTCCGTTTTAATGAATTAATCAAGTGAGACTGTAATTAATTCGTAACCAATAGACAACCCTTAACAAGCGCAAGAATTTAATCTATTGACAGCATTACGAAATAGAAAGACCCGACCTAAGCCAACCAATCCACAAGCGGGATCGATTTAGACCAAATCATGCATTTACTCAACCTAACAACCCTTGCAAGGAAGCTAAATTGATTGCCACTTGTTATTGAATCCACCAAACAATTACGGATTTGATATCTTCAATTAGCAATATGTTATTTAATTAAATGAACAACGGTGCCTCATTGAACATGCAACAAATAACAATTGAGAAGAAATTCCTCTAAGCTGTAGTAAACAACATGAACACCAAATGAAATATAGAATAAAGATTAAGCACAACAATCTCACAGTGAAATAAATCCTAGTTTTGAATTAATCTTTAACTAAAAACAATATTCTAGCCACTCATTGCCATGGGAAAATCACAAAATAGAAAGAAGAAGTTTTAGAGAAAACCCCTGCTACAGTATTTTCGTCCAAAAAAATGTAGAAAAGAATCCTTCCAATCTCAGAACTCTTCCTCTTAAATAAAAACAAACAAAACAGGAAGTAAATCCTACAAACTAGGAAATTTAAAAGAAAATTCCTAAAGGGGTTTTAAACTACTCAAATCACTCCCCCTTTTTCTCCTAAAATATAGTCTTAAAACTCTTAAATACCAGCTAGGGTTTAAGTGGCAGCTAGGTTAAATTCGTATGAATTTATCTTGAAAAAATGCTATCCACTGTCATTTTCCTTAGGCAACTCCCTTGGGCAACTTGGGCAAGGGAACTGGGCAAGGCTGGGCTTTCTGCCTTGGGCAACTGAGCATTTCCCTTGGGCAAGGCTTCCTTCAAAATTTGCAACTTATCAGCTCTTTTGCTTCAATTCTACCTCAAACAAATGAAAAAGCATCCAAATCTGACTTAAAAGAGCACAAAATATTAAGCAAAAATCAACCAAATACATGCTCATTTAACAACTTAACACAAAACCATTTCCCTTTTTACCACTTAGAATCTCTAATAATATGACTCCAAAGCTAAAGCATCATATTTCACTGAAAATTTTTCGAAAACTGCGTACTCAGGCGGCATATAACCACAACATGAAAAACAAATGAAATGGTTCATCCCATTTCTTCATTCTAGTTTTGTGACAGATTTAATGGTTTTGTCGGTATACTTACTATGTTCCCACGACTCTATTTGTCTTTCCTTCGATTTGATCATTTTGGAGTAGTCTAGCCATTCCAAAATCTGAAATTTTTGGATTCATCTTCGCAGCCAATAATATATTGCTGCTTTTTAAATCCCTATGAATAATTCTCAATACTGAGTCTTGATGAAGATACAAGATTCCATAAGCAATCCCAACAATAATGCTGAAGCATTTCCCCCAATCCAGGAATGGTTTCATCTGTTTAAAGAATAGTAACAATAGAAGAAGTTTTTGTCAAGACAATCATTCGCTGCCTGTTGTCAAGCTGGAATTCAAAAAATAGAATTCATTTTCAAATAAATTTTATGTAGAATTCAATTCACATATCAGAATATAAAAAGGAATTACCAAAAATAAACGAATCCAAACTTTGGTTAGGCAAGTATTCATATTAGTATTTGTTCTTTCTTCTAAATGTAGCAACCTAGAAGTTTTACAAGATTCCTGTGTTGAAGCTTTGCAATCAATATTGCCTCATATTTAAATTCCTCATTTCCCTGCTTTGAATTTTCAGACAATCTTTTTACAGCAATCTCTTGTCCGTTCGATAGCTGACCCTGAAATTATATTGTTAGAGTTAGCTTATCCTCAACAATCAATTTTAAGCCAATTTGGCTATGGAGAAAATCATAATGACTTTGAGACCATAAAGAAAGTACCATATAAACAGTCCCAAAACCCCCTTGCCCAATTTTGTTGGCTGCTGAGAAATTGTTTGTGGCAGCACGTATGGTGCTGAGATTGAATAGAGTTATGTCTGCATGACTGCTACTACTGCCCTTCACTTCATTTGCCACTCTCCTTTTATTTCTATTGTAATTTAAATCCCTGATTCTGACTGAGGACCTTTCTCTTCTTCTTTTCTGCATCCTTCGTGAACAAAATGAAAACAGATCATGTAATAGCTTTGTGTGAGACAAGGTTCACCATCTCAGTTTGACCACAACTATGTCAACAGCTCTCAATTATTAAAATTGAAGAACCAAAACAACTAAAGTTTCTATTGATTTGCACCTTAATTAATTAAGTACCTCTTCTTTTTCCTTATCCTTAGCCAAAAATAGATGGAAAGGAACCATACTGAAGCAACAAATAATATCAGAATCGAGATCATCCTTTTCCTTTGAAAAGAACTGCTTGATTTTCTGGCATTCTCAGCTACATGATTTTTAGGACATACATCATTACTTGAAAATGAAAAGCTTTCTAGAAAAGAGAATGATTTCCTATGTAATTGATTAAATTCTAGAAAAGAATTTCAGGACCTAATTCAACTGCATCAACGTGAACATAGAGATCATGTCCAGAGTAACCAATATGATTTCTGGTGTCGATTAATTCTCCATACCAGACCAAACAAACAGTTCCATTTCCAGTAATGTTGATGCTTCCATATGCAGAGAACGAACAGTCTCTCTTACACTGTTTCTCACAGTCAGTCTGGCGCATTCTCATACTCATCCACATTGCTTGTGAGGTATCAGGAAGATAAGCACCATCCACTTTGATAAATCCTTCCCCTTGTCCACAAACCAAGTAAGATTCAAGTCGTTTTCTAATGCATCCACCCGATCCATCTCTCATAAACCATTCCCTTTTGGACTTGGGTTCATACCCAGGTAAACATGTGCATTCGAACATAATATCAGTGTTATAATCACCCTTGCTATTAGCACCACAATGTGCATAAAACTCGCATAGGTTCCCATGTGATTTCCAGAACTCCTTCCATTGGTTTTTAGATTCATGCCATGTGAACCACCTGAGAAAGCCGAAATCATCAAGCACCACAATTTTGATAGCAGAATCATCATCAACAAAAAGGTCAGAATATATCTCTTCCTCGTTATTAACAAAACTGTAGTTATATGGCGGTGGAGAGTTTTGCCATGGCCATAGACCAGTTCTCCGATAAACTTTGCTTCCATTGTACATTAAAAACTATGGCGACCCTACCGGGTTTAGCCTCAGCGAATAATTTCCTATTCCAAGGTTATCTGCTGATCTCCAGGATGTCAGGAACTTGTCCAGACCCGTTTTCTGATTCAGCCCGATCTTCATTTCTGGTAATATAGTATTTGTTGGATGATCAAAGCTTTGCCAGAGTATTTTTTGACTCTTACCTTGGACCAAAACCAAATTTCCTGAATCCAAAAGCTGAGCTGCTAAAGTATCATTCACTTCTGTAAAACAAGAGATTGAAGAATGATTTTCTATATATTCAAATGAAGGGAGAATACAGAATTTATATAAGTGTAGAAACCCTAACTAGGAAACTTCCTATTCTGTACAAGGAAAGAAAATAAAAGGAAACAGAATATTGTAGCTAATTTACAGCTAATCTTGTAACACTCCCCCTCAAGCTGGAGCATAGATATTAATCATGCCCAGCTTGTTATACAAATAATCAACTCCAGAGCCATTTAAGGGTTTTGTAAACAAATCGCCCAACTGTTCTCCTGTCTTCACATATCCTGTTGAGATAACGTTATCTAGAATCTTCTCATGAATAAAGTCACAATCAACTTCAATATGCTTGGTCCGTTCACGATACGCTGAATTAGAAGCAATATGAAGAGCAGCTTGATTATTACACCAAAGTTTCGTTGGAGATGAGGGATTCATACCAATTTCATCAAGCAAATGATGGATCCACAAAATTTCACATGCAGACTGTGACATAGCTCTGTATTCAGATTTTGCACTAGATCTGGATACTACAGTTTGCTTCTTACTTCGTCAGGACACTAAATTTCCTCCAACAAAGATACAATAGCCTGTTGTTAATCTCCTATCAATCTTAGAACCTGCCCAATCAGCATCTATAAAGCACTCAATGTAAGCATGTTCATGATCACTGTATAGTATACCCAGTCTAGAAGGCCCTTTTAAATAACATAAGATATGCTCTAGAGCTTCCCAATGTTTAATCGTTAGAGCAACCATAAATTGACTGACAATGCTTACTGCAAATGCAATATCTGGACGAGTTACAACGAGATAATTCAATTTTTTAACTAACCTTCGGTATCTTTCTGGATCGATAAAAGGATCACCATCATCTTTTGTAAGTTTTATATTGGGAACCATAGGAGTATTGCATGGCTTAGCTCCTAACTTTCCAGTTTCTGCAAGCAAGTCAAGAACATATTTTCTTTGGGGTAGAAGAATTCCTTTCTTACTTCTCGTCACTTCCACTCCCAAGAAATATTTCAATTGACCCAAGTCTTTAGTATGAAATCTACCATGCAAGAAAGACTTAAGTGAAAAGATACATGCAGAATCACTCCCTGTAATCACAATATCATCAACATAAACCACAAGAAGAATAATGCAATTTTCGGATTGTCTATAAAAAATAGAGTGATCGCACTGACTCTTCTTTAGCCCAAACTCTTGGACAACTTCACTGAATTTACCAAACCAAGCACGAGGACTCTGCTTTAATCCATACAAAGACTTCTTCAGACGACAAACTTTTCCATACTCCCCCTGAGCAACAAAACCAGGTGGTTACTATATATAGACTTCTTCCTGAAGATCGCCATGAAGGAAGGCATTTTTGATGTCAAGTTGATGTAAGGGCCAATGATGAGAAGCTGCCAAAGAAATGAAAAGACGAACAGAACTCAATTTGGCAACTGGAGAGAAAGTATCAGAATAATCCACCCCATAAGTCTGTGCATATCCTTTAGCAACAAGTCGAGCTTTCAGTCGAGCCACAGAACCATCTGGATTTACTTTGACTGTAAAGACCCATTTGCAACCCACAGCCTTCTTTCCCTCTGGTAAATGCACCAACTCCCAAGTATGATTTGAATCCAAGGCATTCATCTCCTCAATCATAGCATCATACCATCCAGGATGACTCAAAGCATCTTTGACTGTCTTGGGGATAGATATAGAATCTAAAGATGCAATTAAAGAACATGTCGAGGGAGACAGGTGATCATAGGAAACAAAATTAACAATGAAATAAGTGGATTTACAATTACGTGTACCTTTACGAAGAGCAATGGGAAGATCGGAATTAGTAGGAGGGTCATCAGTTAAATGATCATCTTTATCCATACTACGAAGATAGATTCTAATTGTTCTACTCCAATCAAGATAATTGGATCCATCTAACTTTTCTTCTGTAATCTTAGATAAAGGGATAATTTCACTAACAGTTTCCCTTACTCCTCCTTTGTTATCAGCCATAATACCCGCACAGAATAAAAACAATCAAAGCAACCAATAAAAAAACTCAGAACACCCAGCCAAAAACACAATCCAAACAGCCAACAAGATTCTTAACAGATTGAATAACACATACAGAGAAGGACAACACCTTATGGGAGACAAAAGTACCAGCAGAAGAGAGAATCAAGCCAAGATAGTACCGGAATCTGACTGGAAATCTTCAGGCGATGCTGGAGAAAAAATCGGAAAGCCGGAGGTCAGGTCACGCGCCTCCACGCACCGGCGAGTGAGATAAGGGGCGTGAGCTTGTGGCGGCGCGTGAGATCCACTCGCTTGTCGGAAGAACAACGGATTTTGGGGAATGGCCGAAAATCTCCTTGCGCTCCTTCTGTTGCCGGCGGTGAGACAAAATGGTCATCGAAAAATGGGTATCCAACCCAAACAGTAAACCTAACCTTAACCCAAAAGTTGGAACAAGTTACCCAACCCAAAAGATACCAGAAAATACTCTAAATCAAGCCTAGAAGGCTCTGATACCAAGTAAAACAAGAGATTGAAGAATGATTTTCTGTATATTCAAATGAAGGGAGAATACAAAATTTATACAAGTGTAGAAACCCTAATTAGGAAACTTTCTATTCTGTACAAGAAAAGAAAAAAAAAAGGAAACAGAATATTGTAGCTAATTTACAGCTAATCTTGTAACAACTTCTATAGAAATATTCGTTGACCAAACTGGATTGTTGTCACTGTAAAGAACAAGATTACCTGGTGATAAATTAATGGAGAGAATTCCTGATAAGCCAATGATGGGATTGTTCATGTTTGCTACCCACACCATAGTTTGCCCTGGAATTTTACGGAACCAAATTCCAAGATATCTACAGGTAGAGCTGCCTGAGCTAAAAAAGCCTAAAGCAAACTTGTTCTGTTTAGAGATTAGGAGGTGGCCATCTTGGAAGGTTTGGTTCATGGTTATAGTGTCATTGGAAGAACTTGAAGTGAAAGGAAGAATTAGAAGAAATGATAACAAAAGTTTGGCTTCCATGACTGAAATTGTAGGCCTTCTTCAGAAAACTTGCGTTGGCAGAGTATTGATAATAAATTGAAGAAGTAATAAGCAAACCATAAGCGATTTAATTAATAAAATTTTGGACTAGTCAAAGTTCGATTGTGTGTTGGAAAATACTTTTAAGAAAACTGTGAGAATATTTGACATTTCCTTCCGAAGTCGAACCCCGGTCCACATAATATTTGACAATTTAAGCGTTTCAGACTTTTTTTGGTATATCCTTCTTTTTCGTGACTTTTGATAACTGCTGAATTTTCATGGTAGTTGGTTTTGGAATTGATTGTTGGAGAGTGATTCAAATTTATCACGTGCTACTTCCTAGATACTTTCTTAAATCTTTATAAATATAAATTCTTAGTTATTGGGCAAGATATTTTCTAGTTCCTTAAATCTTTAGTTTCTGTTATATGTTTTTCTAGTTGGTTTCGTTCCTATATGATGCCTATTTAAAGGCTATATAAGTTGTCAAATGTGTGCATTTTCAGTGAATAAAAAGTGCCGTATTTTTCATAGCATTTTGTTCTTATATTTGAGCTATAAATATTGTTCTCTACTTGCTTCCGTTATTCGGTAAATTAAGACTATTCTTACTCATCTTGGCTCATATAGCTTTAGAGTTGATTTTTCTTTTCCATGATCTTTTATTATTGCTGAATTTTCTTTTCATGACTTAAGGAATTGAGGATCATTTTCATTAAATCCAGTACTCTTCCTGCCACCTATTATCTCAATCAAATGTCACTCCAAGACTAAACACATTGGATTTGGTCATTTTCTAGTATTCTATCTATGCCAAAATAAAAATATTGGTTATCAATCATATCAATAAGACATATAATATTAAATTTTTATATTTTGGCACCTATTATCTCAATCAAATATCACTCGAAGACTAAGCACATTGGATTTGGTCATTTTCTAGTATTCTATCTATGACAAAATAAAAATATTGATTACAATATTAAATCTTTATATTTAGTTAATTATTTATACTCTTTGCTAATTTTTGCTACTTTTTGTGTTGTTAACTCAATCTGTTGCCGTGTCTTGTTTACAAATTCTCCTGTCTAAGGGAAGCATTTGAATGAATAAAATATGTAGTTTTGCAGTTCATTTTCTCTGCCCACAACCTGTTTGTTAAAAGTCCTCATAGAATTTCTACTTATTTAATTACAACAGTCCTTATTTTGTTTAACATTCAAATTTGTGGTGGGTGCTTTTATTAATTTAGAGTTCAATTGCAAACAGTAGAAGCCTGCTGCCATAATTTCGAAAAGCCATTTGCATATTTAAGAATTTTATCCTTCATAAATTGATTTGAAATAAAAAATTTAAGGAATGAATAGAACAAAGATGAAAAATTAGACTGAATAATATGCATGTAACTTGTAGCAGGAGAGAGCTGAATTTTAGTTAATTATATATATATATATATATATATATATATATATATATATATATATATATATATATATATATATATATATATATATATATAATTTTATTCATTAGTTAAATGTTTTTATTATTTCTAAAACGATGTATTATTCTTTTATTAAGCACTTAGCATTTATAAAATAATAATGTGGGCCTTATTTGAATGTGGGGGAGAAAAATCGGAAATGCCCTTCTAGTTTGAATTAGAGTTTTTTTAAGTACTTTTTAAGTATTATACAATTTAATCTACTTCTATAATATTATATTTTTTAAATTAATAGTATTGTGTAATTATTATTTATATAAATTAAATTTTGGATGTATTAATAATAATAATAATATGAAATTAATAATAATAAAAAAATTAAATATTTTTAGCGTAGCGACTGAAATTGCTCTGTTAGCGACGAAACTTGCCGTCGCTAATTCGCTGCAGAACCTTACATTGGGATCACATACGTGTAGCAATTACCCCTGCCAAATCCAATCACAGTCAGAGAATAAATAACAAAGTCAAAATTTTGTTGAAGCTTTATCTTATTTAATTTTCCACCAATAGAATTGCACAATATAATGCGGTCGAAGTCCCAGCATTTTCTAATAAATCCCTCCTCTGATGTGCTTTTTAAATGATCCAACACATTAATTATTTCACCGCGGACAATAAGGCTCATGTCACGATCCAAATTACCAGCACATAAACTATCTAAATACTAGTTTATACAAGCCTAAGTGAACAATCAAATTAAAAAATTTACTCAATCCATAAAAGTGCTAAAAATACGAAAGAGCTAAAGTTTAAAGTCCAAATTTAAGATTTTGAACACATTCTAAAGTTAAATTATGGAGTGTCCATAAAATATAAAGAAATTGTTTGAGATTCTAAAGTTCACTTACATTCTAACTGAACAATACTATTGTCTAATTCAAATCAATAGTAAAAGGAATTAATATTCTTGCCAATTGAAGGATAAAAGCTGCACTAACTAAATAGAACTACTAATCTGCAAAATAAAGAGGATAGAGCAGACGTGGTTTGCGTACAATGACTCAGTGAATGATAACTACAACTTACAACAGGTTGAGAACAAGCAAAGATTCAGAGTAGTTGAATAAAATATATTCATCAACAAGAAAAAAGGAAGTAATAACCCACAAAATCAAACATTTAGTAAGCATAATAATTTTGAATAAATTAATTAACAATTAAAAATCACAAATCAAAACTATAATACAGTTCAAGAGGGTGATGATACTCCACACTACCATAAATTAGATAACAGATATTCCCACCATAGATATCATGCAATGTTTCTAATACAAATGTCAATGGAATATGATGTATAACATCAAGTTATGTGATTTCCTAACATGTGATATCTGTGGCAGGTCTAGATGCAAATTTAGGTAACAGATTGCTCAATAAAACCAGATACAAATATATATAATAACTAATCACATATACCGGTTTGAAAACAAATTTTCACCAATGCAACATATAAACGATTTTTAGCAAAAACGAGACATAATTCCAAATCATAAAACAAGTATAATTTCAAAGTAGAAAATAAATAAATCCAGATAAATTGTAACACAGATAAATTCGATACAAATTTCAAATAATTTCATATAGGTAAATCAATCATTTACTGAAACAGATAAACAGAAAATAATTCAGAAACCTATTCCCAGAATCTAAAACTCTAACACGGATATATTCGATTTAAGTAAAAATTAAATAAATAAAAATACAAGTTAAATCAACATAATAAATAACAACTGAAATTCACATAAAAACTAATACAATAAAAATTCATAAAAACTTGTAGAAAGTTAACATATAGGTAAATTACATAAAATCACTTGATAAAACAAAAAATACTTTTTAAGAAAATAGAATTTAATAAACTAAACTATTTTGAATCGAAATTTGAAAAAATGGTTTTACAAAATGGTTGTTTACTGTAATTATCACTCACCTGAAATTTCAAAGAAAATTAGGTGCAAAAAGTGTAGGAAAACACTCAATTTAATGCGGGAGTATCGAAATTTCCTAATCCAAATAAAAAAAGATCAAAATCTTATAACGATTACAAAACCTAAGAACACTTAACTATCCTAACAATTTGTCTATTAATTCTTTTAACGGAGAAATATCTGATACAAAATAATTTAAAGATTTTAAAATACTAAATAGCCAAAGATGAAAGAAGCAATCCAAGAAAAAGGGACAGATAATATCATAATTCCCAGTCCCTTTCTGAGGAAATCATTTGATTTCGTGGTATTCTTAACTGCATCAAAGTTACCTTTAGTAAATTTCGTTCAACTTCGAATCAAAAGGTAAAAGATATGGCATACAGTTATAGAACAGAACAAGGAAACAGAGCCTACCTAATTCAATGGCATCAACACGAACATATAGATCGAGTTGGCCATCCATATGATCAACTGTGTCTATTAATTCACCATAGCATGTCAAACAGCCATTCCTCCATGCATCATTTTGCATGCTTGCATATGCAGTGCAAGAACAATTCATCAAGCATTCCTTTTCACACTCTAGGCTACTCACATTCGTGTGCAAACAAGCTGCTGAAGTGTCTGGAAATTTGACATTTTCTACTTTCAAAAACCCTTTTCCATGTCTACAAACCGAGGAAGATCCTTGTCGCTTCATGACACATCCTCCTGATGCATCTCTTAGATACCAATCCCTTGGGGATTTGGGTTCATATCCAGGCAAACAATAACATTCGAATACGTTAGGATTGCTGGGCGTGCACTTACCATAAGGACCACACCGACCATATATGTCACAAGAGGAGTTTGAAAGTTTTAATGATAGAATGGAATATTTTTCCTGATTTGTATTGAACATATTTATAGCTGTACAATGGAGCTAAAAGAAGAAATAATCAAAGAGAATAATTACAGAATAAAAACCAGCTATACAATAAGATTATTTAGGAAAGAAAATAATCTTGTCCCGTGAATGTTGTATCCCGTGAATCTTGCAATTGTATCCCGTGAATCTTGCAACACTCCCCCTCAAGCTGGCTTGAAGATATCTTCCATAGCTAGCTTGCTAACTAGAACTTCAAATTGTCCTTTGTGTAGCCCTTTGGTGAGTACGTCAGCTATTTGATCAGTAGTTGGAACATAAGAAAGACAAATTGATCCATTCTCAATTTTCTCTTTAATGAAATGTTTGTCCACTTCAATATGTTTTGTTCTATCATGCAAAATCGGGTTGTGTGCAATTGAAATGGCTGCCTTGTTGTCACAGTATACTTTCATAGGGTAGGACACTGAGACCTTCAATTCTTCTAACAGTCTTTTCAACCAAATTGCCTCACTAATCCCATGAGCAAGAGATCTGAATTCTGCCTCAGCACTACTTCGAGCCACAACATTCTGTTTTTTACTCCGCCATGTAACTAGATTTCCTCCAATAAAAGTGCAGTAACCTGAAGTAGATCGTCTGTCAGTGATACAACCAGCCCAGTCTGCATCAGTGTAAACTTCTATTTGAAGGTTGTTATTTTTTCGAAACATGATACCCTTTCCAGGAGTACCTTTTAGATATCTTAGTATTCTATAAGCTGCATCAAAATGTTTCTGTCCAGGTGAGTGCATAAATTGACTAATCATACTTACAGCAAAAGCTATATCAGGACGAGTATGTGACAGATAGATTAACCTTCCTACTAGGCATTGAAACCTTTCCTTATCAACCACATCTTCAGCTTTAGCTGGCTCAAGCTTCAGATTAACATCAAGAGGCGTTACTGCAGCTCTACATCCGAGAAAGCCTGTTTCTTTGAGAAGATCAAGAATATATTTCCTTTGGTTTACAAATATACCATTCCTTGATCTAGCAAATTCCATACCAAGGAAATATTTTAATGTTCCCAAATTTTTAATCTCAAAGTCTCTTGCCAACTGCTTTTGCAAATCTGCTATTTCTTCAACATCATTGCCTGTCAAGATTATATCATCTACATAGACAATTAAGATAGAGATCTTTCCTTTCTCTGAATACTTACAAAAAATTGTATGATCAGCTTGACTTTGATGATAGCCATTACTTTTTACGGTTTTTCCAAATCGTTCAAACCAAGCTCTTGGAGATTGTTTGAGACCATATAATGATTTTTTAAGTTTACAAACTTTATCTTGTCCCATCATCATCTCAAATCCTGGTGGTAGATTCATAAACACCTCTTCTTCTAAATCTCCATTCAGGAAAGCATTTTTTACATCTAGTTGGTGTAGTGGCCAATCATAGTTAGCAGCTAAAGACAATAAAACCCGAATGGAATTTATTTTAGCAACAGGAGCAAAGGTTTCTTGGTAATCAATTCCATATGTTTAAGTAAAGCCTTTAGCAACTAATCTTGCCTTATATCTTTCAATACTCCCATCTGCCTTACATTTTACTGTAAACACCCACTTACATCCGATTATTTTTTGATCTGTGGGTATATCAACAACTTCCCAAGTTCCACTTTTCTTTAGAGCATTCATCTCTTCCATTACTGCTGATTTCCAATCAGGATTATCTAGTGCTTCATGTATGTTTCTCGGCACAAATAAGTTAGATAACTTAGAAACAAAGGCATTATGATTTTTTGAAAGTTTAGCATAGGAAAGATATCGAGATGTAGGATGATGGGAACGTTTAGCCTTCCTAATAGCTATAGGAATATCTAGATCACTAGACTCAATATCATTTTGTAAGGAAAGAGTAGGAGAAGAAGAAGTATTATGAATACCTTGAGTACTATTAGATTCTGCCCCCGGAGAGTTTGATTGAACAGGTGTTAAAGGAACCATGACCTTTCTTTGATGATCTTTTTTCCTTGAATAAGTTAGGAGCTCTTTACCTGTAATGGGTAGTATTTCTTCCTCTATCAAGGATTGATTAGAAAGGTTTGGCAAAACAGATTGCGACTCACTAGTTTCTTCAATAGAATCAATAATCTTTGGTAAAGAAGTAGGTGAAATACTTTCAAAAAAATTTCCTTCATCTCTTGTCTCCCCCTGAAGAGAAAGTTTTTGAAAAAAAGGTTGATTTTCAAGAAAAATAACATCCATAGAGACAAAACAAATTTTTGTTTGAGGATTAAAAAACTTGTATCCCTTTTGGTTGGAAGCATAACCAATAAAAACACATTTTTCTGCCCTTGGATCAAGTTTAGATCGTTCTTTGTTATGTTTATGAACATAAGCTGTGCATCCAAAAATTTTGAGGGGAAGGTTTGAAGCTAAACGAGAATCAGGGAAAAAACGTTTTAAACAATCAATCGGAGTCACATAGTTCAAAACACGAGTGGGCATTCGATTAATTAGATATGATGCAGTTAGAACTGCTTCTCCCCATAAATATTTCGGCACATTCATGGTAAACATGATGGCCCGAGACACTTCAAGAAGATGTTTATTTTTACGCTCAGCAATACCATTTTGTTGAGGAGTATTAACACAAGTAGTTTGATGATAAATCCCTTTTTCAATAAAAAAATCTGCCAGAGTTCCTTTAAAATATTCACTTCCATTATCAGTATGAAGTATCCCAATCTTGGTAGCAAAGAGATTTTCAATCATCAAATAAAATTTTTTAAATATTTGTTCAACCTCAGATTTTGTTTTTAACAAATAAACCCAACATACACGAGTATGGTCATCAATGAATGTCACAAACCATCTTTTATTAGTGAGAGTATTAATCTTGGATGGACCCCATATATCACTATGAATTAAGTAAAAAGGTTTTGAAGTTTGATAAGGTCTAGGATAATAAACATTCTTATGACTCTTAGACAAAACACAGTTTTCACAAAATAACTTAGAACAATCCAAATCTTTAAATAAATCGGGAGATAATTTTCTAAGATAAGCAAAACTAGGATGTCCTAATCTATAGTGCCAAAGCATAATCTCATCCTTGACAGAATTAGAACTAACACTACTCAAACCTTGAGTTTCTTTTATTTTGTAATTTCGATCATCTTCAAAGTAATAAAGGCCATTGATTAATTTAGCACTGCCAATCATCTTCCCCGAGTTCAGCTCCTGGAAAGTACAATGTGTTTCAAAAAAAGTAACACAACAGTTAGCATCTTTACATAATTTGCTAACCGATAAAAGATTACAAGCAAGTTTAGGAACATGTAAGACATTCTTTAAGGAAATATTTGGTGAAATATTTATCAAACCATTGCCAGCTATAGAAGAATAGGAACCATCTGCAATACGAATTTTTTCATGACCAGAACAAGGAGAGTAAGAATGAAACAAACTAGAAAAACTTGTCATATGATCAGAGGCTCCCGAATCTATGATAAAGTTATTACCTATTTGAGCCACAGATGCAGTCGGAGCACTAGATGAACCTGAATTAGATTTCAGCAGTTTCAGAAGTTGATCAATTTGCTCTTTGTTAAGAGGAAACGAATTTGCCTCATGTGCAGTTGGAGTCTTATTAAACCGTCCTTCATGAGATCCCTTCCAGTTTTCTGGTTTTCCACATAGTTTCCAGCAGGTTTCACGTGTATGACGTGGTTTGTTACAATAATCACACCAAATACGAGATTTATCATTGGACTTTTCGTGAGTATTTCGGCTAGTATTCACCTCAACAGCAAGAGGAGAATTTTCCACAGAACTGACAGAATTTTTCTTACCATGCATAACAAGTCGGCGACTCTCCTCTCGATGGACTTCGGAGAACACTTCACCGATTGAGGGAAGGGGCTGTCTACCAATAATCCGGCCTCTAACTTCATCAAATTCCATATTAAGTCCAATAAGAAATTTGAAAATACGATTATCCTCCACCATTTTCTTATAATGATTACAATCAAGAGTACACTTCCATTCATAATCATTAAAAAGATCCAAGTCTTGCCAAAGACGTTTTAAGGAATTAAAGTATTTAGTAACAGTGTCCTCACCTTGACGAATTTCTTCTAATTTTAAGGTTAACTCATATACCTGAGATTGATTTCCCAAGTCTGAGTACATCTGGTTCACATTGTCCCACAGCTCCTTGGCAGTTTGATAGCACATATAGTTGGAGCTTATGTCTTCCTCCATTGAATTCACCAGCCATGTCATCACCATAGAATTTTCTGCATCCCATTTGGCATAGCCAGGCTCATCGGGTGCAGGCTCCTCCTTGTCTCCAGTTAAGTATCCCATCTTTCCTCTGCCACGAATATACATACGCACAGATTGGGACCAACGTAAGAAATGTTCTCCATTTAGTTTAATCGTGGTAATTTGAATGGAGTGGGATTCCGAGGTGGGGACTTGAATAGGTGTAGGTGGATCAGCAATAATGGTTGTTTCTGAATTTTCAGACATGATGATGATGAAACAGAAGAAAAGAATGCAGATGAGGGCGCAGGTGGAGGGACTGAATCGATGAAATTTAGAGAACCAGGAAATAAGGTTCATGCTCTGATACCATGAAAGTTTTAATGATAGAATGGAATATTTTTCCTGATTTGTATTGAACATATTTATAGCTGTACAATGGAGCTAAAAGAAGAAATAATCAAAGAGAATAATTACAGAATAAAAACCAGCTATACAATAAGATTATTTAGAAAAGAAAATAATCTTGTCCCGTGACTGTTGTATCCCGTGAATCTTGCAATTGTATCCCGTGAATCTTGCAACAGAGTTTGGTACTGACCAATACTCCTTCCATTTGCCTTCATTTTCATGCCATGCTAGCCACTTGATAACTCCTGAATGATCCACCATTGGTTTTACTGTAACGGAAGGCTCATCCATATGTGTGAGTAAGTATATCTCATCTATTGTATATACTAGAGAATCTCCTTGATGGTTCTAATCCTTTGTACATAAAGATTTTTGGTTCACCATTAGGATTGATCTTGACAGAGTATTCTCCTGTTCCTGGGTCATCTTCTGATCTCCAAGAGGTCAAGGTCCTATCCTGGCCAGTCTTCAGATTTATCCCAATGCTCATAACTAGTAGATGGTATCAGTCGGACAATCAAAGCTTTGCCACACAATTTTTCTACTTGTCTCTTGGAACAAAATCAAATTTCCTGAATCCAAGAGCTTTGCAATATAAGAATCAGTTACTTCAAGTGAAACATTAGTAGACCAAACTGGAAATTTTGTGTCAGGATCGGCATAGATAACAAGGTTTCCATACTCGTTGATTGATACAACTGCTGAAGAATCTGTGATAGGATTATTCTGATTAGCTACCCACACCACAGCATTTTCTGTAACTTTATTGAACCAAATTCCAAGATAACTTTTGCTTGAGTGGCCAGGGGTAAAAAATCCAAATCCAAATCTATTATTTCTAGAAATTAGTAGGTCACCTTCTCTGAAGGTTTGGTTTGTGGTAATGATATCTAGGGAACTGCATAACATGAATTGCAGGACTAGAAGCAGAAATTTCTTCTTGGCAGCCATAGTGTTGTTCACTGGCCTTATTTTCTTTGTTAAGTATTCTCTTTTAACTGCCTTTTGAAAAAAATAATAATAATAACAATAATAATAAAAGTAGGCTTTTTTTCAAATGTTTTGAATACTAACTTTTCAAGGTTTTGCATTCAGACCATCATTAGTATCATAAACGACTAGAGAAAAAGTACAAGTTTTTTTTACTTCAATTTCGTACAGTGTGTGGGCGAATGGGGTTTAAGCGGCAACATATCGTTGGCTTGCCTATGAAATTTCGCATTCACCCAGGGCAGGGAAGATTTTTCCATTCTAGCTGTTCTATTGAAGGCAAATTGAACTGAACTCGTAATTGTGACTGAGTTAAAAATCATATTTGTTTTCAGATATTAAAAAGTGGCAGCACTATACATGGTCATCAAAAGTTTCAGTGGAATAGCCATAACTTCAGCGAGCTTCAAACCTTGTGATTGTAATGTCATTTATGGAATTGATCCTTCTTTTTTTGCTGTGCTCAAATATCTGAAAACGAAAGCAGGTTGTATCGGACATGGAAGAGCACTTTCATTGCTTAACATCATAACAACCTCTGCCATTGTTGGTCTGTCCACAGCACTTTCTTGAACACATAGTAGCCCAATTCGAATGCATCTCAAAGCCTCATGGGGAGGATATGACAATTCTAGTGAAACATCAACAATCTCCATTACTCTGTCTTGACTCCATAATTCCCATACCTGTGTGTATGCTTCATAACATTAGGACATAAAAGATTAAACATTCTACTAGATTGTTCAGAAAAAAGAATTGAAGCACCTATATATCCAATCAAACTAAAGGAATTACCCTCTTCATGAAAGCCACGGTTCTTGGCTGTTATGATCTCTAACAAAATCACCCCAAAACTAAACACATCCGATTTTGTTGAAAATTTTTCAAACACTGCATACTCGGGTGACATATAGCCACTGCAATGGAAAAGAGAGGAGAATTAGGAAAAGTATCTATACCAATTTCTTCTTGGTATTCATAACTGAAAAAGTACCGTTTAGTCCGGTACTTACAATGTTCCGACCACTTTGTTCATCTTTTCAAGAACTTCGTCTCCTCTGAATATTCTTGCCATTTCAAAATCTGAAATTTTGGCATTCATATCTGCATCAAGTAATATGTTGCTACACTTCAGATCTCTGTGGATGATTTTCAACCTTGAATCCTGGTGAAGATATAAGATCCCTCGGGCAATTCCAGTTATGATATTGAACCGTTTCCTCTAGTCCAAAATCGATCTTCTTCTTTGATCTACAACAAAATTATATTTTTTTCCATCATATTCATTTTGTTTGTCATAAATAAACATCAAGATTGACGTAGAGAAAATTGATGCAACATGTGATACTTACCAAAAAGAAATAAATCCAAGCTTTAGTTAGGCATATGTTCATATATCAACATCTTTTCTCCTCTCTCAATGCAGCAGCCTAACAGTTTCACAAGATTTTTGCATTGCAGCTTCGCAATCAGCATAACTTCATTCTTAAATTCTTCATCTCCCTGCCCTAAATTCTTGGACAGTTGTTTGACAGCCATGTCTTGTCTTTTAGATAGTTGACCCTGAAATCAAGTTAGAAGATAATTTTCTCAAGGTTTTGAATCCAAGAACTGTTCACATAGCGCATAAAGAACCCAAACCTTATAAACAAAACCGAAACCACCCCAGCCAAGTTTGTTAGCAGGAGAGAAATTGTCAGTGGCTGCAACTATGGTGCTGAGATCAAAGAATTCCATCTCTATGGGATGACTACTCTGCCCGAGTTCATTTGCCACCAAAGTATTTTTGTAATAGATTGAACCAGATGCAGGATCAAATAGCCTTTTCCCCATCGGTTGTTTATGGCTGTCCTTGAACAAATTGAAAGCTAAAGATTAATTTTCGTTATGATATATATTTAAATATTTAGCATAACAGAATAACAAAATTATATGGATGGTCTTGTTTCTTTACCTCTTCTTTTTCTTCTAATGATTAAATAGGCCAAAATGATAACAGTAATCCAAGCAAAAGTGACAGATAACATTGGAATTCCCAAATGATTTCTGAGGAAATCATTTCATTTCGCTGTACTCTCAGCTGCAGCAAAGTTACATTTTATAAGTTTCATACAAGTTCAAATCAAAAAGTAAAAGAGATGGCAAGAAATTATAGAACAGAAGAAGTAAAGAGAGTTTGGGCTACCTAATTCAATGGCATCAACTCAAACGTATAAATCAAGTCGGCCAATCATGTGATCAACTGTGTCTATTAATTCACCATACCATGTCAAACAGCCATTCCTCCATACATCATTTTGTATGCTTGCATATGTGGTGCAAGAACAATTCATCAAGCATTCCTTCTCACACTGTAGGGTACCAACATTCTCGTGCAACAAAGCTGCTGAAGTGCCTGGAAATTTGACGTTTTAGACTAATAAAAACCCTTCTCCATGTCTGCAAACCGAGGAAGATTCTAGTTGTTTCCTGACACATCCTCCAGATACATCTCGTAGATTCCAATCCCTTGCGGACTTGGGTTCATATCCGGGCAAAAAAGAACATTCAAATACATTAGGATTGCTCGAACTGCACTTGCCATATGGACCACACCGACTATACATATCACACGAAGTTTTAGGTACTGACCAGAACTCCTTCCAAACACCTGTTTCATGCCATGTTAGCCACCTGAGAACTCCCGAACGATCCACCATTGGTTTATTTATGATGGAAGCCTCATGGACATGCGAGACTAGGTATATCTCATCTGCATTTACAACAAAACTGTTGGTGTATATTCTAGAAAATCTCCTTGATGGCCATGGGTGATTTCGCCAAATAGGTTTTAATCCTTTGCATACAAAGACTTGTGGTTCGCCATTGAGATTGACCTTAACAGAGTATTCTCCTGTTCCACATTTTCTGATCTCCAAGAGGTCAAGATCCACTCTTGGCCCGTCTTCTGATTTATCCCAATGCTCATACCTGGAAGTTGGGTATCAGTAGGATAATCAAAGCTTTGCCACACAATTCTTCTACTTGTTTCTTGGAACACCACCAAATTTCCTGAATCCAAAAGCTGAGCAACACAAGAATCATTTACTTCAAGCGAAACATTAATACTACACCACACCAGAGCTTTTCTTTCAGGATTTTGATAGACAACGAGGTTCCCATTTTCGTTGATTGATAGAACTCCTGAAGAACCTGTGATAGGATTGTTCCTATTAGCTACCCAGAGCACAGGATTTTCAGTCACTTTCCGGAACCAAATTCCAAGATATCTGTTGGTAGACTTGACAGGGCTAAAAAATCCAAAAACGAACATATTATTTTTTCAAATTAGTAGGTCACCTTCTCTGAAGGTTTGGTTTATGTTGATGATATCGAGAGAACAGCATAACGTGAATTGCAGGATTAGAAGCAGAAGTTGCTTCTTGGCAGCCACAATGCTCTTCAATGGCCTCTTTTTTTTTATTATTTTTGGGAGAATGAATGGCCTTATTTTTCTTTTAAGGAGGCTCTTACAAATGTTCTGAATACGTAATTTGCACGATTTTGCATTTAACTCAACATCAGTAACAGAAGAAAAGGAAAGTAAAAGACAAGTTTCTTTGACTTCCAATTTTGCATTCTCTTAATTATTGTATCTGCCTCTAAATGTGTGGACGCATTAGGTAATTGCATAAATTGACTGAAGAATTTTTGCCCCGTCTGCTTTCATCATCTTTTTTTTTTTCATGAGTTTCTTTTGTTTCTCATAAACGAAATGCAAAGTATATTTCCTGTTGTTTCAGCAGAAAGACCAACCATTCTCTATGCTTCATGGCATTATCACATCCACTGTAAACCATTGTTTACAAATTATGTTAAATAATTAAGAACAGAAAATTCAATTTAATTAAGTTTTAATTTTTTTGAAAAAAAAAACAGATAATAATAATAGGAACCTCAAAGAAAATTGTCACTCTAATACAACATTTTTAAGGTTTAGACTTGTGAAGATCAATGAGGATTCACATGAACCAAGCAAAAGGAAAAATATAATTAATTTAATGCTACCAAATAAAAAAATTAAGAAATTTAACCGCTAGAACATGGTTTGGTAGCTAGCAACCACTGAAAAATGCAGAAGGTACGAGTACGATTCCTCTTTCAACATTTATTATTAGTAAAAAAAAAAATTGTTAAAATATCAATTTCTTTGGTAAATCATTCTTTTCTTCGTATCTTTTGATTATTGATGAGTTTTAATAGTAGTACTGGTAGTAGGGATTATTAAAGTGACTTTTCAATTCAAGTTTGGAACTGCAGTTTGCACAACTTCAGCATATTCACAAACACCTGGTGGGCATTATGTTTCTCCTAAAAACGTGAACAAAATACAACACGATTTCAATTTCCGGGAAAAGAAAAGTATAAAAAAAAGATATTAAAAGAAAAGTAGAAAAAAAAGATATTTGAAATTAACAGATTACCTGAACAGTCAATTTATAGTGCTAGAGTAAGCTTACCGGAACAATCAAACTAAAGCCAGCAAAGCTCACAAATATATACTTTCAAATCCGAAACTTCACCTGATAAACAATCCCAAAGCCACCTTCTTCAATCACCTGATAAAAAATCCCAAAGCCATTTCTTTCTTCAATTTTGATAGCTGCAGAGAAATTATCTGTGGCAGCCAGTATGGTGCTGAGATTGAATAGAATCATGTCTATCGCAGTCTAAACCACAAGCAGTACTGATGAGCTTTGCATTGGTTTCGTCTCCCTCGTCCTTCGACAGAAACAAAACAGATATTTATTTTGAAGTTTTCTTTTTTATAAGATTGATGGTATGATTTAAGAAGACAAAGAAGAAGAAAATTTTGACTTTTTTTCATCAGCATAATTTCAACTAATTTATATTTTCGGCCAATTTATTCATGCAATAGGTACATCAACAATACAGTGAAATCTATCGGATTCCTAGCATCTGCAAGTGTCCATGGGTTTATTAGAGTATTGGTATTCTGCATACTAGCTCGGCGAATGGGCTCTCTTATCGGGCTTCCAATGAAAGTGAGATCTGCTCCACGAAAAAAAATTTAATAATAATACATGACACTTGTCTAACAATCAACAAAGAAAACATGTAAAATCTGAAATATTTTTCCGAGTCTGAAAGTTTTGATTGGATAGCCATCAAGTTATTCTTGCCTAAGTGTCTATTGGTAATTTACCCAAGTTATTCTTGCCAAAGTTTATATTGGTAATGTTCGAGTTAGAACATTGGATGTTGAGATTTCATTAATATAATAAGGTTCTGCTTCCTCTCAAGTGATTTAGCAGTGTAAGAATATGTTGTAAAAGCGAAAACAGGTTGTGTAGGAGAATGATGAGTTGTTTCACTTTTCAACATCAAAATAACTTCTAACGTGGTTGGTCTGTCCATTGCCTCTTCTTGTACTCATCTGATTAAGGAAAAAAAAAAGATGGATGTTATTTGTCTTTAAACTAAACCGTAATCAAAATAAGAAAACAGAACAGTTGATATAGAAAAAGATCACCAATTTAATCATGATTCAAACATTGCACATATGGTTGAGAAGAAACTTGAGGAGTATACCTTATAAACAGTATCGAAACCACCCTGTCTAATTCTGTTAGCTGCAGAGAAATTATCAGTGGCAGCAAGTATGGTGCTGAAATTGAAAAGTACCGAGTTTGAGTCACCCCTACTTCCTCCTCCAAGTTCACTTGCCGCTGACAATGTATGATATCCTAATTGGAAATTTAAACCTGTTGCAGGATTGGCTAACATTTTGTTCCATATGCTCTTCATTTTCCTTGATCTAAACAAGATTAAAATGTTCATTGAGTTCTTTCAATTGCATTTTAAATTTGCAGGAATAGACCATGAAGTAATTAAGGTACAAAAAAATTTTTCTTGCCTGTTCTTTTCCCTCATACGGATCCAACAAGCACGAAAGTGACAATGAGAAACCATGATGAAATGACAGATACAATCAGAACTAACAGCATTGCTTTCTTTTCAAGAAAGCTG
Organism: Excoecaria agallocha; assembly: GCA_037975025.1. Lineage (NCBI taxonomy): Eukaryota > Viridiplantae > Streptophyta > Magnoliopsida > Malpighiales > Euphorbiaceae > Excoecaria > Excoecaria agallocha. Next base: position 49,465 of record JBBPFJ010000364.1, on the reverse strand, counting down.
ATTGATCTCTTTGCACCGCCAGCTATCCAAGTACAAAAGAAATTTCATTATAACAGAACATAAACATAAGGAATAATATGTAAGAAACCAGACATTGCCTAATTCAAAAGCATCAACGCGGACATACAGACCATGGCCAATGGCGCCCACATATCTGCTATCAATTAGTTCTCCATACCATGCTAAGCAGCCACTTCTATTACCAGGAATAGAAATGCTTTCATATGCAATGCACTTGCCCATTCCTCTTACACTCTTCTTCACCGTTCACATGACACATGCTTTTGTCCACTCAAATTGCTGCTGAGGTATTAGGAAGTTTAACATTTTCCACTTTAATAAATCCTTCTTCATGTCCACAAACTGAGGAAGACTTCACTCATTTCCTGATGCATCCCTCCGATCCACCCCTCATCTTCCAGTTTATTGGCTTCTTGGGTTTGTATCCAGACGGTAAACAACCAAATTCAAATAGATTGAGCATGTTAACACGACATTGCCCTTGTAAGTCACACCGATCCTTAGGCGATGTCCAAAACTCCTTCCATTGTTTATCACTTTCATGCCCACTAGCCATTTTACCAATCCTGAATCATCTAGGACAACTTTACTTATAATAGAACTATCCTGCATAAAGTAGCTGTTATAGTATGGATTGTAATTAGCTGTAAACTAAATTTCTTTCCTTTTACAGAATAGAGAGTTTCCTAGTTAGGATTTCTACGCTTGTATAAACACAGGAGTTCTCTTCAAATCAATATACAGAAAACATATATTTTCCTCTATTCTTTTCATGGTATCAGAACCTTAGGTTCATTTGGTTTTCTGGTTTTTTTTTTTGGGTTAGAACACTTGTTCTTTTTCGGTTGAGGAATCTGCTCCTCTTTGGGTCACCAGCTCCGGTGACCGGTTTGCCTCACCTCCACCACGGGAAGGATCGCGCCCTCCATTCCGTCCTGTGCACTTTTTTCGGTGACCATCAAAGCAGCGTGTAGATCTCGCGCGCCGATCAAAGTTTCTGTTGCTTCTTCACATGCTGGCGAGTGGAGGCGCATGTCTTGTCCACTGGTCCTTCAATTTCTCCTTCGACGTCGACTTCTTGTTTTCGGTCAGATTTCGGTGCTAGCTTGAGGTGGTTTTTCCTCTTGGTGGTAGTTGGTCTTCTCTACTCCTTAGAGGTTCTGTTACTTCCTTATTTCCTATTTTTTGTGAGCTTATTATTGGGACATCGCTTGTTGAGGGAGTTGGGCATTTGTTTTTTGGCTTGATATATTAGGTCACATTGCTGCATTGATTGTTGATTGTGTTATTTGTGGATAATATGGGTGACAGTAAAGAAATTATTAGGGAGACTGTTAGTGAGATTATTCCTTTGTCTAAGATTACAGAAAAAAAATTATATGGATCTAATTATCTTGATTGAAGTATAACTATTAGGATTTATCTCCATAAAATATATAAGGATAATCACTTAACCGATGACTCTCTTAATGATAAAATTGAAAAGCAAATCTGGATGAGAAATGACTCATGGTTACTGTTACAGATTAGAAATTCAATTGAAACAAATGTGCTTGACTTAATTTGTCATTGTGAATGTGTAAAAGAGTTGATAGATTATTTGGCCTTTTTATATTCTGGAAAAAGGAATGAGTATCGCATTTATGATGTTTGTAAAGCCTTTTTATCGTGTTGAGAATGAGGCAAAATTACTCACCACTTATTTAATAGAATTTAAGAAAATTTATGAAGAGTTGAATATGCTGCTACCTTTTAGTACAAATATTAGGGAACAACAGGCTTGGAGAGAAAAAATGGCAGTAATGAGTTTTTTTGGCTGGTTTGCCACCTAAATTTGAGACGGCTAAATCTCAAATTCTCCCTGGTTTTGAAATTCCTACTCTTGAAGTTGTGTTCAGTAGGTTATTGCATGCAGATAATGCCCTTTCCAGTCAACTAAATAGTGGTCTTATTGTCAAAGAAAGTGGAGGTGACAATGGTAAGAAGAATGTGCAGAGAGGGGGAAATAGATCCAATGACAACTGATGTAATGATATTGTTTGCTACTATTGTAAAGAGCCAGGCCATACGAAGCACTGCTGTAAGAAATTACAGAATCGCAATCATAGGGCACAAATTGCTAATGTTGTTGCTTCTGGTTCATCATCTGAGCAGAATATCACCATTTCAGATGAAGAGTATGCTAAGTACCAGGAACTATTAAAGGGATCCTCGACTTTAGTCACTGCTGAGGCAGGTAATACATGTCTTATCTCCTCTACCAACAACTGGGTCATTGATTCTGGTGCCACAAATCACATGACTAGTAATTCTGATACTTTTTTCTAGCTTTCGGTCTCATAAAGCTGCTTCACCTGTTATTATTGCTGATGGGACATCATACAATATTATGGGGTCTGGAACTATTAAACCAACTCCTTCTATTACTCTATCCTCTGTCTAAATCTTTCTAACCTGGCTTTTAATTTGATATTTGTGAGTAAACTTATCAAAGAGTTCAATTGTTGTGTCTCATTTTTTCCTGATCATTGTCTTTTTCAGGATCTTATAACGAAGTAGATTTTTGGTAAAGGATATGTATCTGGTAATCTCTATATCCTAGATTCTAGGGTTCCATGATCTGTTGCTTGTTCCAGTGTAGCCTCTCCTTTTGAAGCACATTGTCGGTTGGGGCATCTTTCTCTTCCTATTTTGAAGAAGTTATGTTCACAGTTTCATGATGTCTCTTTTTTGGATTGTGAGTCTTGTTATTTTGCAAAACATTATTGTAGCTTGTTAGGTCCTAGAATTAATAAATGAGCTGAGTTTGCTTTTAAACTTGTTCATTCGGATGTTTGGGGTCCTTGTCCAATTACATCAACAACTGGGTACAAATATTTTGTTACTTTTGTGGATGATTTTTCTCGTATAACTTGGATTTATTTTATGAGAAATCTTTCTGAAGTATTTTTCCATTTGTCTGCTTTTTATGCTGAAGTTAAAACCCAGTTTAATACTTCTATGAATATATTATGAAGTGATGATGCTAAGGAATACATGTCATATTCTTTTCAGAGGTATATGTCTCAACATGGTATTATTCACCAATCCTCTTATGTTGATATTCCTTCTAAAAATCGAGTTGCTGAGAGAAAGAATAGGCATTTACTAGAGACAGCTAGAGCTCTATTATTTTAGATGAATATTCCTAAGTATTTTTGGGTCGATGCTATTTCTACAGGTTGTTTTCTAATTAATCGGATGCCCTCTACAATGTTGAATGGTAATGTTCCTTCTAGCGCTTTGTTTCCCAATAAAATACTATTTCCAGTGAAACCATAGATATTTGACAGTAAATGTTATGTTCGAGATGTACGTCCCTATGTTACCAAACTTGATCCTAAGGCATTAAAGTGTGTTTTCTTGGGATACTCACGTGTTCAAAAGGGACATAGATGTTATTCTACTTATCTACAGTGGCATTTGGTTTCAGATGATGTGGTATTCTCTGAAGATAAATCTTTCTTTTCATCTCCACTCACTCTTACAAGTCAGGGGGAGGAAGATGAGTGTCTCATTTATAAGGTGACATCTTCTCGAGAGTCTGCTGATGTGTCTACTGAATCCTATGGTATTGAGCAGATAGCAACTGGTGATTCTTCCACTACAGCAAGACCACAAATTGTTTAAGTCTACTCTAGAAGAAAAGACACCAATAATATATATCCTGCACTAGCACCTTCATCATTTGATCCTGCTAATTCCAATCTTTCCATTGCTTTTCGTAAAGGTACACGCAATTGTAAATCCACTTATTCCATTGCTAATTTTGTTTCCTCTGGCCACCTGTCTCTTTTGACATGCTCTTTAATTGTATCTTTAGATTTTATATCTATCCCTAAGATAGTTAAAGAAGCATTGAATCACCCTGGATGATGCAATGATTGAGGAGATAAATGTCTTGGATACAATTGGTGACTGTACCAGAAGGGAAGAAGGTTGTGGGTTGCAAATGGGTCTTTACAGTCAAAGTTAATCCAGATGGTTCTGTGGCTCGGCTAAAAGCTCGACTTGTTGCTAATGGATATACTCAAACTTATGGGATGGATTATTCCGATACTTTCTCTCCGGTTGTCAAATTGAGTTCTATTTGCCTTTTCATATCTTTGGCAGCTTTCCATCATTAGCCCTTACATCAGCTGGACATAAAAATGCTTTTCTTCGTGGCGACCTTCAGAAAGAAGTTTATATGAAGCAACCACCTAGTTTTGTTGTTCAGAAGGAGTATGGAAAAGTTTGTCATTTAAAGAAATCCCTGTATAGATTGAAGCAGAATCCTCGTGCTTGGTTTGAAAAATTCAGCGAGGTTGTCCAAGAGTTTGGGCTCAAGAAGAGTCAGTGTGATCACTCAGTTTTCTACAGACAATCAGAAGTTGGCATTATTCTTCTTATAGTTTATGTTGATGATATTGTGATTACAGGAAGTGATTCTACAGGTATCTCCTCATTTAAGTCTTTTATGCATGGTAGATTTTACACTAAAGACTAAAGCTAGTTAAAATATTTTTTGGGAGTGGAAGTGACGAGAAGTAAGAAGAAAATTCTTTTATCCCAAAGAAAATATATTCTTGACTTACTTGAAGAAACTGAAAAATTAGGAGCTAAGCCATGCAGTACTCCTATGGTTCCCAGTGTACAACTTATAAAGTATCATGATGATCTTTTTGATGATTCAGAGAGATACCGAAAATTAGTTGAAAAACTGAATTATCTCACAGTAACTCGTCCAGATATTGCATTTGCAGTGAGTGTTGTTAGTCAATTTATGGATGCTCCTACAATCAAGCATTTGAAAGATCTAGAGCAGATTTTATGTTATTTGAAAGGTGCTCCTGGATTAGGTATATTGTACAATGATCATGGACATACTTGCATTGAGTGTTTTACAGATGCTGATTGGGCAGGTTTTAAGATTGATAGGACGTCAACAACAGGCTATTATGTTTTTGTTGGAGGAAATTTAGTATCCTGAACGAGTAAGAAGCAAACCGTAGTATCCAGATCTAGTGCAGAATATGAACACAGAGCTTTGTCACAGTCCGCATATGAAATTTTGTGGATTCATCATTTGCTTGCTGAAATTGGTATAGACTCCCCGTCTCCAGCAAAACTTTGGTGTGATAATCAAGTTGCTCTTCACATTGCCTCCAATTCAGTGTATCATAAACGGGCCAAATATATTGAAGTTAATTGTCACTTTATTCGTGAAAAGATTCAAGATAATGTCATCTCAATAGGATATGTAAAGACAGGAGAACAGTTGGGTGATTTATTCACAAAGGCCTTAAATGGCCCTCGAGTTGACTATTTGTGTAACAAGTTGGGCATGATTAATATCTATGCTCCAACTTGAGGGGGAGTGTTATAGTATAAATTGTAATTAGTTGTAAATTAAATTTCTTTTCTTATACAGAATAGGGAGTTTCCTAGTTAGGATTTCTACGCTTATATAAACATAGGAGTTCTCTTCAAATCAATATACAGAAAACATATATTTTCCTCCTTTCTTTTCAGTAGCTATGGTATATCTCATTTCTAGTGTCATCAAAACGATAGTTGAATATCTGTGGATGTATATTTTCCATGGCCATGGTTTGTTTTGCCAATGGACTCTTGTACCATGTTTCAAATATTACTGTGGCAAGCCACTTCTGTTGATCTTAAAAGAACGCTCTCCAATTCCTGGGTCATCTCCTGATCTCCATGATGTTAGGAAATAATTTAGACCTATACATGTTTTTCGATTCGGGCCGAGTTTCATTCCTGGTAATAAAGTATTTAATAGATGATCAAAGCTTTGCCAGATTATTCTTTCACTCCTACCTTCAACTAGAACCAAATTTCCTTTTGAAATCAGAACGAGCACATAAATGATATGGTAGCTGTGAATTCCTTTTGAGATCAGCAAACTGCTACTTCAGAATTTCATGGAAACGGTTGTCGGTTGAGTAGCAAGGAGCATGGATTACCTTAAGTAGGCAGCTTCAATCATTGCCTCGTATATGAAGCATATGCTGTTGGAATGATCACTTCAATTATGGATGATAGCGTGCAATTTAATTAATGTCATCATGGATTGTGTATCTGCTTCTTCTACTCATATCCTATGGAATGGCAGTATGTCGGAAGCTTTTACTCCTTCTCGGGGGCTCAGGCAAGGGTGTCCTTTATCTCTGTACTTGTTTGTTCTTTGTATGGAGAGACTCAGTCAAGCTATTAATGTGGAAGTCAGGAATGGTAACTGGCACCCTGTGCAGCTGAATAGAGGTGGTCCTCTTATTAGTCACTTGTTTTTTGCGGATGACCTGATCCTCTTTAGCAAGGCGGATGTGAGACAAACTTTTGTTATTAATAAAGTCCTTAACAACTTTTGTGAATGCTCTGGTCAAAAGGTTAGTATTGATAAAACAAGTGTTTTCTATTCCAGAAATGTTAAGACTCACCTTAAGCGAGAGTTACAACACACAATGGGTTTCAAGGAGGTTTCGGACTTGGGCAAGTACCTTGGTATGCCTCTTTTACACTCTCATATGTCTAAGAAGCATTATTCTTACATTCTGGATCGCATGAAAAGTAGAATAGCTAGCTGGGATACTGCTTGTATTTCTTTGGCGGGTCGAGTCACTCTTGCTAAATATGTGCTATCAAACACGTCTTCTTATGTTATTCAAGCCTCAAGAATCCCCGCAACCCTTTGTGAGGATTTTGATAAGCTTTCTCGGCAGTTCGTTTGGGGGGGAGCTGTGGATTCTCATGGTCTAGCCTTGGTTCCTTGGAGTTCGGTGACTAAACCAAAAGATAAAGGAGGCCTCTCTCTCCGAAATACTCATGCTCTTAACACAGCTTTTATGATGAAGCTTGCTTGGATTATTCTTACTCAGTCGCAGCAATGGTGGGTTAAAATTCTTGCTTCCAAATATAAGTACATACATGGTTGCAGTGCCTGTCCTATTACCCAGAGTAACAGTACCCCAATCTGGAAGGGGATCTGCTCAGTCTGGAGCAATGTTCTCAACCATGTCAGATGGGTCATTGGGAATGGAAGGAAAATCAAATTTTGGTTTGACAGATGGGTTCCTGGACTGGATCTCCCCTTGTTCCACCAGACTTCCATGCTTATCTCTGAAGATTTAATTAATAAAATGATCGACTTCTTTGCTAAGGATAATACAGGCTGGTGTTGGGCTCGGTTTGAGGAGTTCTTCCTTTCCCATATTCTTTTAAAAATTGTTGTAGCTTGTCCTCCGCACTCTTTTGCTAATGAGGACATGATGTTCTGGGATCTCTCCTCTTATGGTGGCTTTACTATAAAATCGGCCTATTCTAGTTTAATGGGGACTAATGCTGAGGATAAGGATTCGTTTTGGGGTCAAATATGGAGGTTAAAAGTGGCACAGAGGGTCAAAGTGTTTCTTTGGCTTGTGGTCAATAATGGTATTATGACAAACTCTGAAAGGAAGAGAAGGCATTTCACGAATAACGAAGACTGTGCTATTTGTGGTCTAGGAGCAGAAAATAGCCTTCATGTTTTGCGGGACTGCTTTGCTGCAAAGCAATTCTGGAGTTTCTGCCTCTCTGATGATCACCTTCAGCAATTCATGGATATAGATAGCTTGAGAGATTGGGTAAATTTTAATTTGTCAAGCTCGATGTTGGACTATGCTGAAATGGCTTGGCCGGAGGTTTTCGCTATAGGCTGTTGGTTTTTGTGGAAGAAGAGGAACGAGTTTATTTTTCAGAATAAGCAAAGTTCTATTCTTTCGTTAGTAAGTGATGTGATTGGTTTTGCTAAATCATGTCATAATGCTTTAGATTTGCCTGAGGAGATCGGCAATTAAGGTTCTAATCCTACTTCAGTGCATTGGTCCTATCCACCTGTAGCTTTTGTCAAGATAAATACTGATGCTTCGGTTTCTAGAGGAGGCATTGCGACTTGTGGTGGAGTTATAAGGAATAACTTGGGGCGCTGGTGCTCAGGTTTTGTAGCTAATCTAGGAAGCTGTCCTATCCTGTTGGCTGAAGTTTGGAGAATCTATTATGAGCTTTGCAGGGCAAAGGAAGGTCGTTTCAGCAATATTATGGTGGAGAGCGATAGCAAGCTAGCTATTGAGATGATATCTGGTTGCTCTGGCCCCAATGCCTCCTGCGCCACTCTTATTGATCGGATTCGTATTCTGTCCAAAGATTTTCATACCGTCTCTTTCCAGTTTGTCTATCGTGAGGCAAACACTGCAGCTGATTACTTGGTTCATCTGGGGCATGATTTTCCTCATGGATATCATGCTTTATATTCTTCCCCTCAGGGGATTAACCCTTTACTCTATCATGATTTTGTTGGGGTTATCTATGATTGTTAGTTTGTCTTTTTTGTGAGCTTGCTCACCTTTTGTTAACAAAAAAAAAAAAAATTAGTCGGTTCATAGATTTTAAAAAAGCCCGGCTAGTAACAGGCAGTAATAACTGGACTACAGAAATAGTTCGGTACCACGAATCATACAGTTAACTCGGACTGATTAACAGAGTTTGGATCAGAATTGAAGCGTTATAATTTTTGCACTTCGATGACGGTACAACCTCTGCACTTCCAAAGAGTCCAACCAATCAATGATAATTGATTATTCTGCTTTAATTGCCCTGACTTTGATGAGGATTCAAGCCAACAGTTATATAAATAAATCAACAATTTACATGTGTATTCCTCATCGGAACCTTCATTTTTTTTTAATTTTATTTTCAACAATCTATCTTTTTTTAGATATTTGTTTAAAGTCAATCCTAATTAATGGTCCGGAAATCAAGCTGTCAGGCAAATCGCATATAACATTAGGAATATAAGTCATTATATTTGTCAAAGTCTAATAGCATGGGTGTGGAAATACCTTAAATTAATTGCGATACGCGAAATTTTTCAAGTTCAAAAAAAATATATTCATTTATCAACGAGTTTATAACCATGCGTGAAGACTTTATATCAGCAACTTCGGATTTATGACCACGCTATTGATAGTTTATAATAAACGAAAAGCCATCAGCAAAGTTGATAGATCCGTAATATTATTTATTAGCAGTAAGATGTCTATTTTGACCCGAAGTCGCCAAAAAAGAAGACAATTCGGACTTTTCCATGTCTATCAGAGAAAAGGATTCACAATGATAGAAATTGGATGTGAGTTTTGAATAAAACTTAATAAACATTTTCATTCACTTTTATTTATTTATTTATTTATTTTTGTGACAAAGTATAATTTAAGCTAATTTTGGTAAAAGAAGCACCATTCTTTCTCAATTAATTTATCATTCCGTATTGCACATATCTAATTGAAATTTTCTTACTTACACCTGTTGTATATGCATGAATAGTTAAAAAAATAGTTATTTTTTTCAACGTGACAATTAATTTTTCATTCACTTGGTGTATGTATACTAAAAGAATTTTGCTGCTTAACTATCAACAATCAAAAACAAGTAAAAAATGAACACATAATTAAAAGTTTTTGTTGGATCAGATGTTTATCGAGTTAGGACATCAGATATTGAGAGTTCATTAACAGTGTAAGTGTGTTCATCCCTTACTAGTGATTTAGTAGTGGGAGAAGATGTTCTAAAAATAAAAGCAGGTTGTTTAGGGGAAGGAAGAGGAGTTTCACTCTTCAACATTAAAATAACATCTAACATGGTTGGTCTGTCCATTGCATCTTCTTCTACACATAACAGCCCCACATGGATGCATCTCAGGGCTTCTTCAGGCTTATAGGTCCCTTTAAGCGATGAATGAATTATCTCTAATGCTCTGCTTTCATTCCACAATTCCAATACCTGAATAGATTGGTTCATATCATTGCATAAAACATCTTGTAATTTACATTACTAATATAATTGACGGGGCTGACTACTTACTTGACCAATCAAGCTTAGAGAAGGATCATTTTGATCAAAACCATTTCTCTTTCTACCACTTAGAATCTCTAATAATATGACTCCAAAGCTAAAGACATCAGATTTCACTGAAAATTTTCCGAAAACTACATACTCAAGCGGCATATAACCACTACAAGAAAACAAATGAAAATGGTTCATTCTATTTCTTCATTCTGGTTTTGTGACAGATTTAATAGTTTTGTCGATATACTTACTATGTTCCCACAACTCTATTTGTCTTGCCTTCGATTTGATCATTTTGGAGTAGTCGAGCCATTCCAAAATCTGAAATTTTTGGATTCATCTCTGCATCCAATAATATGTTGCTGCTTTTTAAATCCCTATGAATAATTCTCAATACTGAGTCTTGATGAAGATACAAGATTCCACGAGCAATCCCAACAATAATGCTGAAGCATTTCCCCCAATCCAGGAAGGACCTTTTGGTTTCATCTGTTTTGAAAGTAAACGCAGATTGGAGAACTCTTAAATCTTTCTTTTCTATATCTTGGTACATCTATATATATACAAGAATAGAAGAGGTTGAAATCAACTTATCTAAGGAAACCTAGCTAAATAAGGAAAGCTAAAAATACATTCCTAAGATTATGCTAATCAACTATTTACAATCTGTAACACTCCCCCTCAAGCTGGAGCATAGATATTAATCATGCCCAGCTTGTTACACAAATATTCAACCCGAGCCCCATTTAAAGCTTTTGTGAATAAATCACCCAACTGTTCTCATGTCCTCACATGTCCCGTTGAGATAATATTATCCTGAATCTTTTCACGAATAAAATGACAATCAATCTCAATATGCTTGGTTCGCTCATGATACACTGGATTAGAGGCAATATGAAGAGCAGCTCGATTATCGCACCAAAGTTTTGCTGGAGACGAGTGATCTATACCAATTTCAGTAAGCAAATGATAAATCTACAAGATTTCACATGCAGAATGTGACATAGCTCTGTATTCAGATTTTGCACTGAATCTAGACACTACAGTCTGCTTCTTACTCCTCCAGGACACTAGATTTCCACCAACAAAGACACAATAGCCTGTAGTTGACCTCCTATCAACCTTGGAACCTGCCCAATCAGCATCAGTAAAACATTCAATATGAGTGTGTCCATTATCCCTGTACAGTATACCTAGTCCAGGAGCGCCCTTCAAAAAACACAAGATCTGCTCTAGAGCTTCCCAATGCTTGATCGTAGGAGCAGCCATAAATTGACTAACAATGCTCACTGCAAATGCAATATCTGGACGAGTTACTGTGAGATAATTCAATTTTTCAACTAATCTTCGGTATCTTTCTGGATCATCAAAAGGATCACCATCCTTTGTAAATTGTACATTAGGAACCATAGGAGTACTACATGGCTTAGCTCCTAATTTTTCAGTTTCTGCAAGTAAGTCAAGAACATACTTTCTTTGGGATAGAAGAATTCCCTTCTTACTTCTCGTCACTTCTACTCCCAAGAAGTATTTCAACTGGCCTAAGTCTTTAGTGTGAAATCTAACATGCATGAAAGATTTAAGTGAGGAGATACCTGCAGAATCACTTCCTGTAATCACAATATCATCAACATAAACCACAAGAAGAATAATGCCAGCTTCCGATTGTCTATAGAAAACTGAGTGATCACATTGACTCTTCTTTAACCCAAACTCTTGGACAACCTCACTGAATTTGCCAAACCAAGCACGAGGACTCTGCTTCAATCCATACAGGGATTTCTTCAAATGACAAACTTTTCCATGCTCCCCCTGAGCAACAAAACCAGGTGGTTGCTCCATATAGACTTCTTCCTGAAGGTTGCCATGAAGAAAATCATTTTTTTTGTCCAGCTGATGTAAGGGCCAATGATGAGAAGCGGCCAAAGATATAAAAAGGCGAACAGAACTCAATTTGGCGACCGGAGAGAAAGTATCGGAATAATCCACCCCATAAGTTTGGGCATAGCCTTTAGCAACAAGTCGAGCTTTCAGTCGAGCCACAGAACCATCCGGATTAACTTTAACTGTAAAGACCCATTTGCACCCCACAGCCTTCTTCCCTTCAGGTAAATTCACCAACTCCCAAGTGTTATTTGTATCCAATGCAGTTATCTCCTCAATCATAGCATCATACCATCCAGGGTGACTCAATGCTTCCTGAACTGTCTTAGGAATAGATATAGAATCTAAAGAGGCAATTAAAGAGCATGTCGAGGGAGATAGATGATTATAGGAAACAAAATTAGCAATAGAATAAATGGATTTATAATTTCGTGTACCTTTACGAAGAGCAATGGGAAGATCGGGATCAGCAGGATTAGATGAAGAAGGTGTTGGTGTAGGACATGTATTAGCAGTGTCTTTCCTTCTAGAGTAAACCTGAACAATCTGTGGTCTTGTTGTTGTGGAAGGATCGCCAGTTGTTATCTGCTCAGTACCAGAAGATGCAGGAGACACATCAACAGACTCTCGAGAGGATATCACTGTATAAATGAGCCAATCATCTTCCTCCCCTTGACTTATAAGAGTGGATGAAGATGAAAAGAAGGGTTTATCCTCAGAGAATATCACATCAGCGGAAACCAAATATCGCTGCAAATCAGGGGAATAGCATCTATATCCCTTTTGAACACGTGAATATCCCAAGAAAACACACTTTAATGCCTTGGGATCAAGTTTGGTAACATGTGGACGTACATCTCGAACAAAACAAGCTCCTGCCCTCTCTATCACGCGTCGGCGAGTGGAGGCGCGTGCGTTGATCTCTGGCCCTCCGATTTTTTTTCGGCGTCGACTTGCTGTTTTCGGTCAGATTTCGGTGCTTGCTTGAGGTGGTTTCTGCCTCGGTTGTGATTGGTCTTCTCTGCTTTGGAGTTTCTCCTTAGAGGTTCTGCTGCTACTTTACGCCGGATTCTGTAGGGAGGCCGGAAGGACGCTTGCGCACCTCCCGAAGTAGACGGTGAGACAAACCGGCCACCGGAACTGGTGACCCAAGGAGAGACAGATTCTTCACGAAGAACAGGGGACCCGAAGAACCCAAAAAACCCAGAAAACTCTAATGCTCTGATACCATGAAAGTAAATGCAGATTGGAGAACTCTTAAATCTTCCTTTTCTATATCTCGGTACATCTATATATATACAAGAATAGAAGAGGTTGAAATCAACTTATCTAAGGAAACCTAGCTAAATAAGGAAAGCTAAAAATACATTCCTAAGATTATTCTAATCAACTATTTGCAATCTGTAACATGTTTAAAGAAGAGTAACAATAAAAGAAGTTATTGTCAAGACAATCATTTTCAAATAAATTTTATGTTGAATTGGATTCCAATGAATTCTCATATCAGAAGATAAAAAGGACTTACCAAAAATAAATGAATCCAAACTTTTGTTAGGCAAGTATTCATATATTAATATTTGTTCTTTCTTCTGAATGCAGCAACCTAGAAGTTTTACAAGATTCCTGTGTTGAAGCTTTGCAATCAATATTGCCTCATTTTTAAATTCCTCATTCCCCTGCTTTGATTTTTCAGACAATCTTTTTACAGCAACCTCTTGCCCGTTCGATAGCTGACCCTGAAATTATATTGTTAGAGTTAGCTTATCCTTAACAATCAATTTAAAGCCAATTTGGCTATGCAGAACATCATAATGACTTCGAGACCTTAAAGAAAGTACCTTATAAACGGCCCCAAAACCACCCTGGCCAATTTTGTTGGCTGCTGAGAAATTGTTTGTGGCAGCAATTATGGTGCTGAGATTGAATAGAGTTATGCCTGCATGACTGCTACTACTACACTTCACTTCATTTGCTACTCTCCTTTTATTTCTATGGTAATTTAAACCACTGATACTGACTGATGACCTTTCGCTTCTTTTCTGTGTCCTTCTCGAACAAAATGAAAACAGAACATGTAAAAGCTTTGTGGGAAAACAGAACAGAACACGTCAACTACTCTCAATTATTAAAATTGAAGAACAAAAACAACTAGAGTTTCTATTGATTTGCACCTTAATTATGTACCTCGTCTTTTTCCTTATCCTTAGCCAAAAATATACAGAAAGGAACCATGCTGAAGCAACTGACAATATCAGCTTCGAGATCATCCCCTTCCTTCCAAAAGAACTGCTTGATTTTCTCGCATTCTCAGCTACATGATTTGAAAGAAATACATCATTACTTGACAAAGAAAAGCTTTCTAGAAAAGAGAATGATTTCCTATGTAATTGATTAAATTCTAGAAAAGAATTTCAGTACCTAATTCAACTGCATCAACACGAACATAGAGATCGTATCCAGAGTAACCAATATGATTTCTGGTGTCGATTAATTCTCCATACTAGACCAAACAACCAGTTCCATTTCCAGGAATCTTGATGCTTACATATGCAGAGCATGAACAGTCTCTCTTACACTTTTTCTCACAGTCAGTATGGCTCATGCTCATACTCACCCACGCTGCTTGTGAGGAATCAGGAAGATTAACACCATCCACTTTGATAAATCCATCTCCTTGTCCACAAACCGAGTAAGACTCAAGTCGTTTTCTAATGCATCCACCCGATCCATCCCTTATAAACCATTCCCTTTTGGACTTGGGTTCATACCCTGGCAAACATGTGCATTCAAACTTATTAAGAGTGTTATAATCACACTTGCTATTAGCACCACAGCGTGCATAAAACTCGCATAGGTTCCCATGCGATTTCCATAACTCCTTCCATTGGTTTTTGGATTCATGCCAAGTTAACCACCTCAGAAATCCTGCATCAAGCACCGTTCTTTTGATAACAGAATCCTCATCAACAGAAAGGCTAGAATATATTTCATCGTCATTATTAACAAAAGTGTAGTTATATGGCGGTGGAAAGTTTTCCCATGGCCACGGACCAGTTCTCCAATAAACTTTGCTTCCATTGTACATGAAAAACTGTGGCGACCCTCGCGGGTTTAGCCTCAGCGAATAGTTTCCTATTCTAGGGTCATCTGCTGATCTCCAGGATGTAAGGAACTTGTCTAGACCCGTTTTCCGATTCAGCCCGATCTTCATTCCTGGTAATATGGTATTTGTTGGATGATCAAAGCTTTGCCAGAGTATTCTTTGACCCCTACCTTGGACCAACACCAAATTTCCTGAATCCAAAAGCTGAGCTGCTAAAGTATCATTCACATCTACACAAACATTAGTTGACCAAACTGGATTGTTGTTACTGTAAAGAACAAGATTACCCTGTGATGTATTAAAGGAAAGAATTCCTGATGAGCCAATGATGGGATTGTTCCTGTTTGCTACCCACACCACAGTTTGCACTGGAATTTTATAGAACCAAATTCCAAGGAATTTGTAGCTAGAGCTACCTGGGCTAAAAAAGCCTAAAGCAAACTTGTTTTGTTTAGAGATTAGGAGGTGGCCATCTTGAAAGGTTTGGTTCATGGTTAGGGTGTCCTTGGAAAAACTTGAAGTGAAAGGAAGAATTAGAAGGAATGATAAAAAAAGTTTGGCTTCCATGACTGAAATTGTAGGCCTTCTTCAGAAAACTTGCGTTAGCAGAGTATTGATAATGAATTGAAGAAGGAAAAGGCAATAAGCAGAAGCGATTTAATTGATAAAAGTTTGGACTAGTCAAAGTTTGATTGTGTGGTGGAAAATACTTCATTGAAAATTGTGAGACTATCAGTTTTATTATATATTATGCGTAGTTAATTACTCAATTCCTTTCGAAGTCGAACCCCGGTCCACAAAATATTTGACAATTTAGGCGTTTCAGACTATTTTGGTAAATCCTTCTTTTTCATGACTTTTGATTACTGCTGAATTTTAATGGTAGTGGGTTTTGGAATTGATTGTTAGAGAGTGATTCAAATTTATACCGTGCCACTCCAGTTCTTAGACTCAGTCATTGGGCAAGATATTTTCTTGCTCCTTAAATCTTTAGTTTCTGTTACTTGATTTTGTTAGCGCCAATAATTTCTATGTTTTTCGAGTTGATTTTGTTTCTATATGAAGCCTATTTAAAGGCTATCTAAGTTGTCAGATGTGTGCATTTTCGGTGAATAAAAAGTGCATATTTCTCATAGCATTTTGTTCTTATAATTAAGCGACAAATATTGTTCTGTACTTGCTTCCGCTATTTGGTAAATTATGACTATTCTCACTCGTCTTGGTTCAAATAGCTTTAGAGTTGATTTTTCTTTTCCAAGATCTTTTATTATTGCTGATTTTTCTTTTCATGACTTAAGGAATTGAGGATCATTTTCATTAAATCCATCATTCTTTCTACCACCTATTATCTCAATCAAATATCACTCCAAGACTAAACATATTGAATTTTCTTTTCATGACTTAAGGAATTGAGGATCATTTTCATTATATCCATTTGTCTTCGTACCACCTATTATCTCAATCAAATTACTCCAAGACTAAACAAATTGGATTTTATCGTTTTCTAGTATTCTAGCTATGCCAAAATAAAAATATTGGTTATCAATCATATCAATAACATGTATAATATTAAATTTTTATAATAAAATTAATTGTGTGATAGATATTGCAATTATGGAATATCAATATAAAAATAATATATTTGAAAATTAAATGATACATAAAAACAAGAAATTAGAGAAAAATAACTTTTGCCAGAAATGAAAACCAAGAAAGAAAATAGACTCCACACTACTAGTATTTTCTGCTTCTCCCCCAAAAATAAATATCAAACTTATCCTAAACAAATAAATTATAAATAGGACAAGAACAGATCGAATTCACATAAACTAAAACTGAAATAATTATGAACAACCAGGTTTTTAAAAACAAAATTAAATGGGAGATTTTTATAAATTAAGAATTAAAAATAATGAACTGAAATAAATAAATATGCAGAAGATTAATTAAGAAAAATTCAATGGATGATAAATTTCAATTAAAGACATTCGAAGCACAGAATTCAATCAACTGATTATCGACGAAAAAATAATTCTAAAAATCAAACAATGTACTATTTATAATCGTTAATTTCACGCTCCTGACCTAATCTTTCCATATTAGTGAATTAACCAAGTAAAAGTATAATTAATTCCTAGCCAATAAACAACCCTTTAACAAGCAAAAAAATTTAATATATTGACAACATTACAAAATAGAAAGACTCAGCCTAATTAAGCCAACCAATTTACAAGCGAGATCGATTTAGACCAAATCATGCATTTACTTAGAAGAACAGTCCTTGTGAAGAAGCTACCCTAATTGCTATTGATTATTGAATTCATTAAATAATTACGGATTTAGCAAATTCATTTAGCAATATATTACTTAATTAATTGCACAATGAGCTCTTATTACACACTCAATAAATAATAATCAGGAAGGATATTGTTTCGCTAAACTACAGTAAATAACATGAACACTAAATGAAATCAAGAACAAAAATTAAATACAACAATCTCATAGTAAAAGAAATCCTGGTCTTGAATTAATCTTTAACTGAAAATAACAATTTAGCCACGCAAAGCCATGAAGAATTTACAAAATAAAAGTTGAAAGCTAAGAGAAATTTCCTGTTACCCAATTGGAGTTACAGAAAACGCAGGAGGAAGAAGATGATGCAGATCTAATCTTCTTACCTCCAAATTATACTCCAAAACAAGAAATGAAAAAGAGTCCTACCAAACTAGGAAAATAAAATAAAATTCTAAACTCCTAAAAATACTGTCTTTTTATCTCTTAAATTATAGTCTTAACATTATTAAATATTATTTGAGATAAAAGTGGCAGCTAGGTCAAATTCGTATAAGACATGTATTAAAATAGTAACTCCAATGTTAATTCCAATGGGCAAGACTTGAACCTTAGCCTTGGCTCCTTGCTTTGGTTAAGACAACTTTCAGAATTTTCTTCCATCAGCTCTTTGCTACAAAAATTCAAAATTCATTGATTCTCCAGATCATCTCTAATGAGCCTAAAAAATATAACTTGTTCAAAATCTATTTCTACAGTCAGAAAAATAAATAAATCAATGAAAAATCCTTAAAAATGACTTAAAAAAACACAAAATGATAAACAAAAATCAATTAAATATATGCATTTTTGCCGACTTAACATATGCCAATTTATACATGAAATATTAAAAAAATACAAATCCATCTTTTAGTGTATATATATATATATATATATATATATATATATATATATATATATATATATATATATATATATATATATATATATATATATATATATATATATGGAAAAAGTTGCAAGTTTGCCCCTAACTTTTTTTTAGAAGCTGATTTGCCTTTCAACATTTATTTTGAAGTTAATTTGCCACTAAAATGCCTATCCATATTTCCATATTTTTTCAATTTTATATTTTTACACCAAATATTTTTTTTTTCAAAACTTTTTTCCTTCTAAATTAAGTTCAAAATTTGTGAAATTATTGTAAAATAGGTCTATCAAGTATCTGATAACAATCAAAGCACATTTGCTCTATATTAAAAATATTTTAAATATGCTAAACAAAATTATAAAGCTATTCAGTAATCTTAAATTTTTTTTCTAACTATTTTAAGCAACTCTATAATTCAACATAAGATAGAAATTTTCTAGAAAATTTTGATTGGTATCAAAGTATTGGTAGAAATATTTTGAAGTAATTTCATAAGTTTTAGATATAATTTAAAATAAAAGTTTCCGAAAAAATCGAATTGAGATAAAAACATAAAATTAAAAAATTAAGGGAATATTAGTGGATATTTTAGTACCTAATCTCAAAACATTATAGGCAAATTAGCTTCAAAATAAATTAAGGAAAAATCGATTCTTTCGGTAAACCTTTAAAGGAAAATCAAAGCATTATCCCTATATATAAGAACTTGTAAAATCTACTATATTGTATAAAGGAGTTAGAAATTAATATCAGTGCGTAATGGTTACCAATCAAATGTGATGACGAGTGGAATTTCGACGATCTGGGACGACCTGCAAAATAATTGAGAAAACTAAGGGGGTTTCCGATGAGGGAGCCTCTGATTGTTAAGTTAGAGTATATTCTAGTTTCAGGAGAACTGTTTTTCTAGTGTTTTTTAGAGATGATCAAGCATACCTATTTCCTTCTCTTATATATCCTTAGGTTTTCCTCCGTGAGTAGTGGGTGAAATCCCACTACTTGCAGTTACTTTATGCACTTCCCCTATTTTTAGGAAGATGTGGGGGAGAGGGGGCAGTTACCGCCAGAAATTGTGGAATTAGTTCAGTATCTTAGGATCTTTTCGAGCTCTTCGAGCAGCCGAGGTAACCTAGCTCTTGAGAATGCATGGTCGATCGATTTTGCTAGTCGGATTTTCGAACTCTGAGCTCAACGAGATAGCGTCAGTTCACGCCAAACTCGTAGGCTCGTGCTTAAGTTGGGGCAAACTATAGGTTAGCCGTGTTATCATAAGTCACCACCCAAGGTACGGACATTTATGTCTGCTCGTGATCACCTGTTCTACCATGCTGACTACAACGTCATTTCAGTTCTGACCAGAGCATTGAAGGCAAGTCATAATTACCACCTCTTTTATCGTGTAATGGCTGCTATTTATTGCAGCAGCCCTTCATTTTTCTTGCCTTGTCATAATGACAGGACCGTTACTGTAGATCGTCCGCCATGTGTATGGCCCACGATGCACTCCAACTTTCTATTTAAGCCCCCTTCTTTTTCCATTTTTCATTTCTGCCTTTTGTTTGCATTAGCGTTCTCTGTTCTGGGCTAAGCTCTGTGGAGATTTCGGCATGTGAGGGTTTTTTGCTTCCATAATTTGCTGCTTCTTACCCTTTTTTCTCAGTAATCCACCAATTTAAATCAGGTTTGTTACTTTCCTTATCTCCTTCTTCCTTTCTGTTCAACAATGAGTGCTTCCAAGGAGTCCGGTGAGTGAAAGGGAGAAAGGTTTTCAATTTATAGTGCCCCTAACGTCAGTGGTGGATCCACTTCTTGCAAAGGCCCACCGTTTGAGTTTGGGCAGTCAGTGACCTCTTTTTCGTTGAAAAAGACATCTCATCGTTTGCTCAAAGTGGGTAGCATAAGTTTGTCTGTGGGGGAGGATGAGCTCCCTGCTTTACTCAGTAAAGTAACATCTTCAGAGTAGTATTATGTTAGTGTACCCAGCTCTTTCCAAAGGGCAAACATGTCATTTACCAATAAGCAAAAATGTCGATTTATGATGCGCAGTTGGAGGCTGGGGTGCATCTCCCTCTAACCCCTTTTAAGGTGGAGGTGCTCAATTTTTTTGATCTATCCATTGGGCAACTTCACGCAAATGCCTGGCACATTCTCTCTGCTCTGCAAATTTAGGCGGTGGAGCACGGTATCAACCTGACACTAAAGCTTTTCCGAGCTACACACATGGTTGGGTTACGAGTTAGATCGGAGGACCATAATTACATACAGGTCCGAGTAGGTTATGGTGTTAGAATGTGGTCCGATTGGACCATATTTTAATTAAGTTTCCTATTTGATTAAGACTCTATTTAATAGTGGAATTTCTATTTTATTAAGACTCTATTTAATAGTGAAATTCCTATTTGATTAAGACTCTATTTAATAGTGGAATAAATTTTAGCCATTGATTCTGGTATTTGATGGACGTACCAGATTTAAGGTTACATATATATAAATTGGTCCTCTCTCCACCTATGAGGGTTAACAGACTCACGCAAATTTCTTTCCATCAAAATTTTCTGTTACATAAAAATTAGGGTTAAGGAAGAGAAATCAATTTATAAAGAAGGATCGATTGGATTCAATTCTCTCTACAATAATGGCTAATTCCGCATCAAGTAAGTATATTTAAGTTTTAATTATGTGACAAATTATTTATTCAAGATCCAAATAATTATGATGATGAGTGAATATTTATGATAATTATATTCCCTAAAGATTTAGTTAATTTTTACATGTGGTATCAGAGCGTTGGTTCTAAATAAATAATTTGTTCATATATTATGATTGATTATGTGTTATGATGATGATTATTTTGTTGATATTAATGGGTATTGATTATAAATTTAGGGTTTTTATCAAGATTAATTTTTTCCTAAAAAAAATAAATAATAATAATAATAATAATAATAATAATAATAATAATAATAATAATAATAATAATAATAATAATGTTTTGTGGCCGAAGCCACTTATTGTGAAGGCATGTCTTTGTTTGAATTCAATAAGAATTCTTTCACATGAATATATATTCATGGTTTTCAATCTTTCACATGACCGTATATATATATTCATGGTTTTCAATTTATTGTTTATGGAAAATTACCTTTTGATCCATAAAATTGTCATTCTAGACAATTCAACACCTAAAGTTCATATTTCTTTCAATTTGGTATTTTAATTATATATTTGACTTTATGTAAGGTTTTAGTCCAGATTAATTTTGGGGTATTATGATGTCTTAATTATTTTAAGGTTATAATTATTTAATTATATGACATTAAGATTAAATTAGTTTGTTAGTCACCAAAGTGGCCGAACTAATTTTTTATGTGTGGTCATATAATTTATAAAATTTTATTTTAATTTATTAGTTGATAGAAATTAAGGATTTACCCACAGGTAAATTGTTATTCTATAACTAAGAATCATAAAGTAGGAATTTAATATTTTCTGTCAAGTATATTATAGATATCCAAAGATACTATATATATTTGATAGGATATATTTAATTACCTTATAAAGTTTGAATGGTATTCTAATTATGATGATGTGTATATATTGTTGTGTTTACCCAAAGGAAACCTACAATATATTTTATGTGTTTGATTATCTGAATTTGTTGATTTAATGAGCATTTATGTGTTTGCAGTTGTTTCCCTACATTCGCATGCTTCTGCTATTACTGTCTTTAATGGTTTCAACTTCTCTGAATGGCGTGAACAAGTCAATTTCCACTTAGGTGTATTGGATATTGACTTGGCACTATTAGAGGAAAAGCCCGCTAACATTACTAATACGAGCAGTGAGGCTGAGAAGTTGAAACATAAAGCATGGGACAGATCTAACAGATTATGCTTGAGTTTTATGCGAATGACTATTGCCAACAACATTAAGTCTACTCTTCCAGAAAGTGTGACAACTAAGGAATACCTTAAGCTTGTGGAAGAGCGTTTTCGTTTCGCTGATAAGTCGCTTACAGGGACCTTAATGGCTGAACTCATGACCATGAAGTATGATGGGTCGCGAAGCATGCAGCAACATGTCCTTGATATGACTAATATTGCAGCAAGACTTAAGACCCTGGGTATGGCAGTGGATGACTCCTTTCTGGTATAATTTATTCTGAACTCATTACCTCCAGAGTATGGGCCTTTTCAAATTAACTATAACACTATGAAGGATAAGTGGAATGTTAATGAATTGGCCAGTAAGCTTACTCAAGAGGAAACGAGACTAAAGGCACAAGGAGTTCATTCTGTAAATTTAGTGGGTCAAGGAGCTGGTAAAGTTTTCAAACCAAAATCGAAGAAATTTAAGAAGAAAGGACCTGCTAAAGCTATTCAGGTCAGTGATGATAAGAAGGAAAAGAAGGTAGGTAAATGTCACTTCTGTAGGAAGGAAGGAAATTATCAGAAAGATTGCCTGAAACGTAAAGTTTGGTTCGAAAAGAAAGGTACATTTAATGTTTTTGTATGTTTTGAATCAAACTTATCTGAAGTTCCTTCTAATACTTGGTGGTTGGATTCTGGTGCCACTACTCATGTTTCCAATACGTTGCAGGGATTCCTTACAATCCAAAGCATAAACCCAAATGAGAATTTCTTGATTATAGGCAACCAAATGAAGGCCCCAATTGAAGGCATAGGGACTTACCGACTTGTTTTAGATACTGGATGTCACTTGGATCTATTACAAACTCTCTATGTACCTTCACATTCCAGAAATTTAGTTTCTGTTTCGAAACTTGATGTTAGTGGGTTTACTTTCAGAATTGGAAATGAATGTTTTAATTTATTTAATAAAAATGATTCCCTTATTGGTTCTGGAATCCATGTAGATGGTTTATATAAATTGAAACTTGATATGAATTTCTCTGCATCCCTGATGTGTGTTCATCAGAATATTGGAATTAAGCGTAGTATGGCAAATGAAAACTCTGCTTACTTGTGGCATAAACGTTTGGGTCATATATCCAAAGAAAGACTGCAAAGATTAGTAAAGAATGAGATTTTACCAAATCTAGATTTTACTGATCTTGGTTTATGTGTGGATTGCATTAAAGGAAAGCAAACCAAACATAACAAGAAAGGAGCCACAAGAAGTACTCAGCTTCTTGAAATAATACACACCGATATATGTGGACCTTTTGATGCTCCATCTTTTAGTGGAGAAAAGTATTTTATCACCTTTATAGATGATTTTTCACGTTATGGATATGTCTATTTGCTTAAAGAAAAATCTCAAGCTGTAAATGTCCTTGAGAGGTATTTGTTAATGAAGTTGAGAGGCAACTAGATAGGAAAGTGAAAATAGTGAGGTCTGATAGAGGTGGTGAATATTATGGAAAGTATGATGAATCAGGACAAAATCCAGGTCCATTTGCAAAATTCCTCGAAAGACATGGCATATGTGCACAGTATACTATGCCAGGCACACCTCAACAAAATGGTATGGCAGAAAGGCGAAATAGAACATTAATGGATATGGTTAGGAGTATGATGGGTAATTCCTCATTATCCAAATCTTTATGGATGTATGCACTTAAGACTGCAGTGTATTTACTGAATAGGATTCCTGGTAAGGCAGTTCCTAAAACTCCTTTTGAGTTATGAACTGGAAGGAAACCTAGTTTAAGACACCTGCATGTTTGGGGTTGTCCAGCAGAAGCACGAGTATATAATCCACATGAAAAGAAATTGGATTCTCAAACTATTAGTGGTTACTTTATTGGTTACCCTGAGAAATCCAAAGAGTATAGGTTTTACTGTCCAAACCATAGTTATAAAATCATTGAAACATGCAATGCCAAATTTATTGAGAATGGTGAAGTTAGTGGGAGTACTAACAAACAAATTGTGGATATTAATGAACTAAAGGTTAATGTTTCATTACTTATAAATGTTCCTACATCCACAATTGTTCCAAATGTTGTTCCAGAATTGCAAGAACAAAATAATGATGAGCAACATTTGAATGAAGAAGTACCCCATGAAGAATCTAACCCACCACAAATTGATGTAAATGAACCACAAGAAATAGCCTTAAACAAACCTATAAGGGCAAGGAGGTCAGCTATTTTGGATGATTATGCGGTTTATTTGCAAGAGTCAGATTATGATTGTGGCATTGACAAGGATCCTGTTTCATTTTCACAAGCCATTAACAGTGATAAGTTTGATAAATGGATTGATGCTATGAAAGATGAGTTAAAATCAATGGCTGAAAACAATATCTGGGATCTCGTCGAATTTCCAGAAGGTTCCAAACGAGTTGGATGTAAATGGGTCTTTAAGACTAAATGTGACTCGAATGGCAATATCGAACGATATAAAGCTAGACTTGTTGTCAAGGGTTATACTCAGAAAGATGGCACTGATTATAAAGAGACTTTTTCACCTGTTTCAAAGAAAGATTCATTAAGAATTATCATGGCTTTGGTAGCTCAATACGATTTGGAGTTACATCAAATGGATGTGAAAACAGCCTTTCTTAATGGGAATCTAAAGGAGGAAGTTTATATGGATCAATCTGAAGGTTTTTCCATAGAAGAAAAGAATCATATGGTGTGTAAACTTAAGAAATCAATATATAGACTTAAACAAGCTTCCAGACAATGGTATATTAAGTTCAATGATACTATCACATCTTTCGGTTTTTATGAAAACACTGTTGATCGGTGCATTTATCGGAAGATCAGTGGGAGTAAGTTTATATTCTTAGTTCTATATGTTGATGATATTTTGCTTGCTGCAAATGATTTGGGCATCTTGATGAGACTAAAGATTTTCTTTCCAAGAATTTTGAAATGAAAGATATGGGAGAGGCATCCTATGTGATTGGAATCTCTATATTCAGAAAGAGATCACAAGGATTATTAGGATTGTCTCAGAAAGCTTATATTGAGAAAATTCTTGAGAGATTTAATATGGACAACTGTTCAGCAGGTATTGTCCCATTACAGAAAGGGGATAAATTTAATCTTATGCAATGTCCAAAGAATGATGTAGAACGTAAGGTAATGGAAAATATTCCATATGCATATGTCGTCGGCAGTTTAATGTACTTGCAAACTTGCACTAGGCCAGATATTAGCTTTGCAGTTGGAATGCTAGGCCGATATCAAAGTAATCCTGGTATTGATCATTGGAAAGCTGCAAAGAAAGTGATGAGATACCTTCAAGGAACTAAGGATTATATGCTCACATTTAGGAGATCTAATCACTTAGAAGTGATTGGATATTCAGATTCAGATTTTGATGGATGTCTTGACACTAGAAAATCAACTTTTGGTTATTTGTTCCTATTAGCAGAAGGGGCAATTTCATGGAAAAGTGCCAAACAATCTGTCATTGCTGCATCCACTATAGAAGCTGAGTTTGTAGCCTGTTATGAAGCTACAATTCATGCCTTATGGCTGCGAAACTTTATTTCAGGACTTGGGATTGTCGACACCATTACCAAGCTGCTGAAAATTTATTGTGATAATTTCGTTGCAATTTTCTTCTCCAAGAATGATAAATATTCCAGAGGTGCTAAACACATAGAATTAAAGTATTTTGCTGTTAAGGAGGAGGTTCAGAAATATAGAGTGTGTATTGAACATATTAGAACGGATCTCATGATTGCAGATCCTCTAACAAAAGGTTTACAACCAAAGACATTTAAAGAACATGTACATAGAATGGGTCTTGGTTGTACTGATGATTGATCATGATGAGGTTATAACACTCTTGAACTCATTAATGTGATATGTTTCTGACTTTATTAAGTTGTTTCTTGTTCCTTATGTTTGTATACACTTAATGTTATGCACAAGAAATCAAGTGTTTTTCAGACAATTAAGTGGACATTATGTTGTTTATGTATATCTTATGTGACCTAATATGATAGGTTACGAGTGCAGTAGTATATGGAAGGAAGTATGCAATTTGAAAGTGTATGACCGCCATAACTCTCACTGTGTGGTTTATTATATTAAGGTTAATTATGATGGAATGATGGCATTATAAGATTTATTTATGCGCGCCTAATGTTTACACTATTAAATATTATGAACTATCGAACCAAGTGGGAGAATGTTAGAATGTGGTCCGATTCGACCATATTTTAATTAAGTTTCCTATTTGATTAAGACTCTATTTAATAGTGGAATTCCTATTTTATTAAGACTCTATTTAATAGTGAAATTCCTATTTAATTAAGACTCTATTTAATAGTGAAATAAATCTTAGCCATTGATTCTGGTATTTGATGGACGTATCAGATTTAAGGTTACATATATATAAATTGGTCATCTCTCCACCTATTAGGGTTAACAGACTCATGCAAATTTCTTTCCATCAAAATTTTCTGTTACATAAAAATTAGGGTTAAGGGAGAGAAATCAATTTATAAAGAAGGATCGATTGGATTCAATTCTCTCTACAATAATGGCTAATTTCGCATCAAGTAAGTATATTTAAGTTTTAATTATGTGGCAAATTATTTATTCAAGATCCAAATAATTATGATGATGAGTGAATATTTATGATAATTATATTCCCTAAAGATTTAGTTAATTTTTACATATGGTGCCTCATGTGGTAATTCGGACAACCTCAAAAAGTGGAAAGACCGTTATTTCCTCATAAAGAACTTGCATGAGGACTTTTCTATCCGAACTACTTGGATTCGATTCGTGAATCACAACGACAACGGCTTATGGTTGGATGATGAGGAAGAGCTAATTTTGGCTCGGTGAAGGGAATTAGCTCGGGAGAAATGGAACCTTTGAAATCTACTCGACCCCTATGACTCTAGGTTCATTCTGAGGAAAAGAAAGAAAGGTAGTTTTTTATTTACTTTGCTAGGCATCGCCGATCAGATTCTTAATTTCTTTCATTTTTGCAGCTATGAAGAGAGGAGGCAAAGTTACGGCAGCTGAGCTTATGCACGCCAAGAGGAAAAAAACTACCGCTGGGGCTATCGATAACCCCTCTCTTGCTGTGCTTGAACCTGTCTCTGGTCCAACAGCGGAGGTTGCTTAAGACCAGACCATCGTGGAGATAATGGATGAGCAGCAGTCAAGGGGTGCTCCTGTCAACCAGCCAATAGAGCTCGGTGCGAGTACCCCGACCTTAGGAGAGCATGGTGCCATGTCTAAGGCAGGTGATTTTAATGGGGGAAGGGCTGCTGACAAAGAGTCGCTTGATAAGGATATCCGAATGCTGGTGTCCGAGGTTACTGAGTTTTGGGAGAAGCAGGGGAGCTCTTATTCTTCCAAGAGCGATGACTTTAACACTTTCGCACACATAGTGTCTTGTGTGCTAAGGGAGGTGACTCCCCTTTTATGGTCTGAATGCCGAGCAGTTGTCCTCCGTTATGAAGAGGCACCAAGTAAAGGTGAGTTAAAGTACCTTTCTAGTTCGTCTACTTATCATATGACTTGTCTAAGATTTCTTACTCTTTTGACATACTTTTCAGGGGTCAATGATTGTGGGCACAATCATCACCAAGTTAAACACTTTTATCGGCAAGTGGAGGTGAGCCAATTCAACCACTGCCGATCTCTACTTTAAACTGAATGAGTCTCTCTTCAAGACTTCGGTGGTTGAGAAAAAAGGCTGGAGAGGCTGTAAAGAAGTCTGTTGAGCTGGAGGCATCCGCTGCCCAGGAGAAAGAGAATGTTTTAGCCCTTACTATTGAACTTGAGAAGATGAAGAAGGAGAAGGCAAAGCTAGAGAATAAGTGTTCAGAGCTTGAGGGTCAGTTGTTGGTGCAGGAAGAGAAAGAAGTAGAGCATATAGCCGAAAAATGCTTGGCCTATGTAACCAAGCTTTCAAATGTTGTAAAGGGGAAATACCCCGAGCTGGACTTGTCTTGGATGGAAGATGTGTATCCGGATGAGGACTAGCTCGGTTTTGTAATTGGCCAATAAAAACTCTTCTTCCGTGATTTCTTTGTGTTTATCGTGCTTCTTCTTCTTCTTTTTTTAAATGTCGGGACCAATGTCCCTCGAAGATAGAGAACTTGCTTGATTAATGCTGAGCTATTGGCTCGATAAATAACTTGATCGGAGATTCTGCCTAGAATAAATAAATAAATGGCGATTTTACTGAACTGTACTAAAGTATAAGCACAAGACTTAAAGTCAAAATATCATTTGCTCAATGATTCGAATGACTTTCATTGAATGTGCTCGGAGGGCAGTGTTCGCCGATGATTTCAAAAAGTACAACTATTAAGATTAAAACTAAAGTGGCTAAAATGTCGAACTATTGTAAACAAATAAAGAGTGGATACTTCTAAACTAATGGTAGTAGAGATTAAGGCTTGAAATATTCCATGAGTATGGCAAAATTTTATCAGCAGAGTCTTCTAGTCTGTATATGTCGGCCTTTGTAGCTTCGCGGATGATTTATGGCCCTTCCCAATTCGGGTTGAGCTTGCCAACTCCTGCTGTCGTCTGAGCGGATATCACTTTCCTCAAAACCAATTGCCCCACCCGGAATGACTTCAGTTTAGCCCTTCGATCATGAAACGATGGCATGCGTTGCTTGTAGGCGACGGACTATATTTGGGTGTGCTCCCTCTATTCTTCTAGCCAATCTAATTAGTAAAGTAGATTTGGTTCGTTTGCATCATCATGTTAGGAGGTTCGTAAGCTCGAAACACCGGTCTCGCATGGAATGACTGTTTCTGTTCCATAAGTTAAGGAAAAGGGCGTTGCTCCAGTTGCTGTCCGAGGTGATGTTCGATATGCCCAAAGCACGCTGTTAAATTTGTCTGTCCAGAGTCTTTTGGCTTCCTCCAATCGTTTCTTCAGCCGTATAGGATGGTTCTGTTGGTGACCTCGGTCATCCCATTAGACTGAGGATGGTAGACTAATGTGAAGCATAACTAGATGTTCAATTCCGAGCAGAAGGTTTTGAAAGCATGATAATCAAACTGTTTATCATTGTCTGAGTTGATGGAGTGTGGTATTCCAAACCTCGTGATCACATTCTTCTGCAGGAACTTTATGATGTTGGCTGGGGTGATTGCGGCGAGGGGCTCGGCTTCCAGCCATTTGGTGAAATGGTCAATAGTTACAACTAAAAATTTTCTTTGACTGGTTGCAAGAGAAAAGGGTCCCAGTATGTTAATCCCCCATTAGGCGAAGGGCCACAGGCTATGGATCAATTTTTGTTTCACCGAACTGCTGTGTGTGATGTTGGCAAATCTTTGGCATTTGTCGCATTTTTGGACTAATGCCTTGGCATCTGCCTCCATCGTGGGCCAATAATATCCCTGTAGGAGTGCTTTTCGAGCTATGGTCTGTGCTCCTTTATGAGCTTCGTAAATCCCTTCATGGATCTCCTTTAAGATGTATTCTCCTTCTTCCGTACTTACACACAGAGTCCAATGATTTAAGAAAGATCACCTATACAGCTTTTCATTGAGCACGGCATATAAGCTCGCCTTTCGTACTATCTTTCGGGCTTATGTATGGTCCTCCGACAGAGTCCCTACTGTCAAATGCTGGTAAATGGGGAGGTGTCATTCGTCCAATGGCTTTTATGCTCGGACCTGGTAGGTTTCATAAGTTGGCTATGACATTGTTAGATAAATAATGTCAGTGTTCTATACTATGCTATTGAGGGAAGCTTGTTTTGCCAGGTTGTCCGCCTTTTGATTCTCTACCCAGGGTATCTACGTGATTGACCAAGTACTTCCTGCTGCTTCAAGTTTGGTTAGGAGGGCGGTCGTCAATTCTTTGTATCGGACCATAGAGCTCTCATTCGCTTCGAAAACTCCCTTTAGCTAGCTTACGACTGGCTATAAGTTAGAGAAAATCTCTAGTATGTTAGGTTTTACCTCTGTTGCAAATTGTAGTCTAATTCATAGGGCTTCATACTCTATCACGTTGTTGGTAGCTGAAAGGCTAGATATGCCATTGCCCTAATGCAAATTGTGCCTGGGCTTATCAGTAGGACCCCGGCTCTAGCTGTAATGCCTATACTAGCTAATCCCGGTTACTGTTACTAATTACATTCATTAACCTATTCATCAGGTGACTTATCAGTTAATTATGCATGCATAATAACATACACATCATACATACTTTTCATATGGAGGGCCCACTATTACATATTCTTGATCATTCTTACAGAACTTATAATTACATGCCTTATATATATTTACAAATACATTACTGATAATCAAAAGAGATGCAAACTTAATTATATACATTAAGATGCAAGTTCTATTCTGAAATTGGCTTGGGAGACTGTTGGCTTTGTCCCTGAACACACGGTCTACCCTTCAAACCTACACGGATTAACACCCGTGCTAAGCTATAAAGCTTAGTGGGGAACAACTAAAAACATGTTGATAACTACTCACAGTAGCTATCATCAAGCATTCCTTAATAATAAAACACAATATAACAGTATCTTTAACAATATACAGTAACAGATATTAGACTATATATATGCATATCATTGCATAACATTTAATGTATAATTTATCTTATCAATTTGCCTGCTTAAATTCATGTGGGAGTGGATAACGGGTTCAATGGATACCCAATGGTATCAAAACAGAAGGATACCCGTAGGTATCTAACAGAAGGATACCCGTAGGTATCAAACAGAAGTCTCACGTAGAGACAAGTCCCATGTAGAGACTTACAGAAGACTCATAAGAGTCAAACAGAAGCAGCTGCGATGGTACCCTATAGGCATGCCTATCTATCCACAACCAAGACTCTAAGTGCAGGCATAACATATTATATTTCATTTCTCATGAAATATCATCATCATAATTCAATATAGCATTAACAAATGCTAAACAGTACAATATTAGACATTCTCATATATATATATAGCATACTTAAGATTCATATACTGTAATTCCATGAAATAATTCATGTATGTTTCTATTATGAGTAATAGAAACTCACCTTTCAAATCACAAGCAAGCTTTGCATTCATGGATATTTTCTTTGCTACATGACTATCATTTAGGATGATTTATAAGCTTAGGAAGGGCTTAAACAAGTCTGTACCATAAAAGAAATCAAAGAAGATGCATTTTTGAAAAACAGGGGAGGGTCACGGTTACTATGAATTTCATGGTAACCGTGAGCCTAACATATTTATAAGGGTCACGGTTACTACACATTTCCTAGTAACCGTGAGCCAAAAAGCCTTTCAATTCTGGACCTCATACGAACTACCTCACGGTTACCAACCATTTCATAGTAACCGTGAAGTAGGGTGAAAACATGGGTCACGGTTACTAAGAAATCCTTAGTAACCGTGAGATAGCTTCGTTTTCGCTACTGGACCAAAAGCTAACTGCCTCACGGTTACCAAGCCTAGGGTAGTAACCGTGAGGTGTTACGAGAATGGGTCACGGTTACTATGAAATCCTTAGTAACCGTGATCCATTGCGTTTCCTTTGGTCTTAAGCTGTTGTTTTAGGAACCTCACGGTTACTATGAAAGTCATGGTAACCGTGATCCCTAAACCGACTCGAGACCGATTAACAGTCTCGAGTTCAAAGCTATTTTTGACCTGTAAAACAACATTTTCAGGCAAAATGGCCTTCAACAAATTTGTAGGCCTAAGTGTCTAGTTTTCAAAACATCAAAAATCATATCAATAGGACCTGTAAAACTCCAGTTATGCAAGAAAAACCACAGACTATTCATAAGAGCAAAACTCACAACCACAATCAGATTTCAATACCGATTTTCACTATCATGCAGTGAAAATCAGATTTCGGTTCCTTCAAACAAAATCAAGACATGCAAGTCTAGTTTCTGAATCAACTTGAATTTCCATTTTTGAGTTACCATAGCTCAAGATATGAGTAAAAATGTACAGACTGGTCCAATAACCCTTAAACAGATTTTCATGTTCTTTAAACAAGCTTTGTATAAAAACAACTCTAAACCCTTCTAAGCTATAAATCATCCATAAAATACATGAGAGAGGCACACAAGCTTTATCTCTCATGACAAATCAATATACACACATACATGAAACACTAAATTCCCATACCTTACTTGATCTCCTCCTAGCTCTTCACCCTTGAAGAGTTTCCTTTCCTTTCCTCTTGCTTGGTTCTCCTTCTAACAAGTCATAAAAACACTTATATAAAAACCTAGTAAGCTAAATCAAGAATTACATAACCAAGGAGAATAAGTGATCTTACCACAAACTTGAGCAAACCTCTCTAATTCAAAGAAATCTAGAGAGAGAGAAAAGATGAGAGAGAGAGAGTTAGGGTTTAGGAGATTAGGAAGATGAAAATGGAGATTGAAGACCATAAGTGGCCGGCCAAATCCTCTCCAAAATATCTACCTCTCCCTTAAATCCAATTGGTCCAAATGTCACTTTAAAGCAACATTTACCAATTGGTCCCCCAACTTCCCTTAATTCAAAATCTACCCCAAAACTTACACTTTAACTTTTCAATTACACCCTTCAATTAACATTTATACTTAATTAAGCATAAACACTAATAATTAATTAGTGATAATTCTACTAGGGTGTATTGCGGGGCATTACAACTCTCTCCCCCTAAAAGAATTTCGACCACGAAATTCATACCTGTACTGAAGAGCTGAGGGTGTTGAGCCCGCATAGCTGCTTCAGGTTCCCAAGTTGCTTCTTGAACTCCATGGTGTTGCCATAATACTTTGACTAGGGGGATTTCTTTGTTCCTTAACTGCTTAACTTCTCTAGCCAATATCTGTTTAGGTTCTTCATCATACTAATAATCAGTTCTGACACTGATATCTTGCATTGGTATGATGTGTGACTCATCAGATCTATACCGTCGGAGCATCGAAACATGAAAAACATTGTGCAACTTTGATAGCTCAATAGGAAGATCCAACCGGTATGCTACAGGTCCAATCCTTTCCAGAATTCTGTAAGGACCTATAAACCGGGGACTGAGCTTTCCTTTCTTTCCAAACCGCAATACTTTCCTCCAAGGGGATACTTTTAAGAACACTGCATCACCAACTTGATACTCAATGTCTTTTCTTTTCAAATCTGCATAAGATTTCTGTCTATCCCTGGCTTCTTTCAATCTTTGCTTAACAAGTTGAATCTTTTCTTCAGTATCTTTAACAATGTCAGGACCTGTCAACTTACTTTCAGTTAACTCCATCCAACAAGAAGGAGTTCTACATTTTCGACCATAGAGAGCTTCATATGGTGGCATACCAATGCTAGTTTGATAGCCATTGTTGTATGCAAACTCCATCAAAGTCACATATTTATCCCAACTTCCAGGAAAATCTAAAACACAACCTCTTAGCATATCTTCTAATACCTGAATGATTCTTTCTGACTGCCCATCAGTTTGAGGATGAAAGGCAGTACTCAGAAGAAGCTTTGTGCCTAAGGCTTGTTGTAGACTTTTCCAAAATCTGGAAGTGAATCTCGGATCCCGATCTGAAACAATTGAGATTGGTACCCCATGCAGTCTAACAATCTGGTCTAAATACAATTCAGCCAATTTATCCATTGAATAATTGGTCCGAACGGGGATAAAATGAGCCACTTTTGTCAATCTGTCCACAATAACCCACACTGCATCATGTTTCTTTTGAGTAGTGGGTAAACCTGTAACAAAATCCATAGTGACATTATCCCACTTCCACTGAGGAATGGGAAGAGGATTCAACAATCCTGAAGGAAGTTGATGCTCTGCTTTAACTTGCTGACATGTCAGGCACTTAAAAACATACTCAGATACATCCTTCTTCATTCCTGGCCACCAATAAAACTGTTTCAAATCTCTGTACATTTTGTTGCTACCAGGATGCATGGTGAATACAGTACTATGAGCTTCTTGCAATAATGCTTTCTTTAACTCATAAACATCTGGCACACATAATCGATTCTGATAGTAAAGACCACCATCAATCCCAATAGAATATTCTATCGGACCTCCTGCATGAACTGATTGAGCCAACTGTTGTAACTTTACATCATTTGACTGTGCATCAAGAACTGTCTGCCTGAGATTAGGGCGAGCTCTCAATTGAGCTAACAAAGCCCCATCAGATGCAAATTTCCATCTATAACCTTGTAACAACAAGGTTGCCATCATCTTCCGGCTCAAAGCATCAGCTACCACATTAGCCTTTCCTGGGTGGTAATCGATTATGCAATCATAATCTTTGAACAATTCTAGCCATCTGCGCTGTCTTAAATTGAGATCTCGCTGAGTAAGCAAGTATTTAAGACTCTTGTGATCCGTATAGATTCTGTACTTCTCACCATAAAGGTAATGCCGCCAAATCTTTAAAGCAAATACAACTGCGGCTAATTCCAAATCATGCGTCGGATAATTCTGTTCATGAGGCTTTAACTGCCTTGATGCATAAGCCACTACTTTACCCTCTTGCATCAACACACAACCCAATCCAATCTTCGAGGCATCACTATACATAGCATAATCTTTACCCGCAAGTGGTTGGGTAAGAACTGGAGCTTCAGTTAACATCTTCTTTAACTGATCAAAACTGGCTTGACATCGAACTGTCCACTCAAATCTAGCTTCCTTCCGAAGTAATTTAGTGAGTGGAGAGGCAATAACTGAAAATCCTTTCACAAACCGCCTATAATAGCCGGCTAAACCCAAGAAACTTCTGATTTCTGGCACATTCCTAGGCGGTCTCCAATTAACAATAGCCTCAATCTTTTTAGGGTCCACCCTGATGCCTTCTGAAGACACCACGTGCCCAAGGAAAGAAACTTCTTTAAGCCAGAACTCACATTTACTTAACTTAGCAAAAAGTTGCTGATCTCTCAAAATCTGCAACACCAATCTCAAATGTTCTGCATGGTCTGATTCATTATGAGAATAGACCAGAATGTCATCGATAAACACCACCACAAACTGATCCAAATAGGGTCTAAACACCCTATTCATCAAATCCATGAAGGCCGCAGGTGCATTAGTCAACCCGAAAGGCATTACTAAGAATTCGTAATGACCATATCAAGTTCTAAAGGCAGTCTTCTGCACATCCATATCTTTGACCCGAAGTTGATAGTATCCCGACCTCAGGTCAATCTTTGAAAACACTCCTGCACCCCGTAACTGATCAAAGAGATCCTCAATACGAGGTAAAGGATACTTGTTCTTCACTGTCACTTTGTTAAGCTGTCTGTAATCGATGCACATTCTCAACGAACCATCCTTCTTCTTAACAAATAACACTGGTGCACCCCAAGGTGACACACTAGGCTTAATGAAGCCTTTATCTACCAACTCTTGTAACTGCATCTTTAACTCTTTCAGTTCCGTTGGTGCCATTCTGTAAGGTGCTCTAGAGATAGGAGCAGTTCCAGGCAACAACTCGATAGATAACTCAACTTCTCTTTCGGGTGGCAAACCCGGAAGTTCCTCAGGAAAAACATCAGGAAACTCATTAATCACAGGAACATCTTGAAGATTGACTGTCTCCCTCTTAGAATCAAGGACTAAAGCCAAAAATGCTTCACATCCTTTTCTAAGGAATCTTTTCGCTTTCATAGCAGAGATAACATTGGTTAAGGGTTTTAACTTAATACCCTGAATCAATGTCTCTACTTCCCCATCATTCTTAACTAATACTGTTTTAGCTTTACAATCCACTATGGCATGATATCTAGACAACCAATCCATACCCAGGATTACATCAAATTCATGGAAAGGTAAAACAATCAGGTCAGCTGGGAACTCTCTCTCTTGAATTTTAATAGGGCAATTCCTATAAACTTCATTTACATGCATATTGTGGCCCAAAGGGCTAATTACACATATATCATAATTCATATGATCAACAATAGATACATTTCTACCCAGTTCCCCATTACAAATATAGGAATGTGTAGACCCTGGGTCTATAAGCACATACACCTCAGAATCAAAGAGAGAAAATGTACCAGCTATGACCTCAGGAGCATCAGCATCAACTCGACCTTTCATAGCATAAGCTCGAACAGGAGACGTCGGAGCATAAGGTCGATCCACAGTCTCAGAGACATTCCTGGACTGGGCTCTAAACTGGCCCGATCCACCTCTGCCTCTACCACGACCTTTACCAAAAGAGGGTGCATTAGAAGCTCCTCGGTTACTTTGTGGACTCGAGATTTGATCCAGTGGCATAGGACAATTGGCTATAAAATGCTCCGTGCTGCCACATCTAAAACAACCACCTGTGAGCATTCTACAAGTGCCCCAGTGTCGCCTAAAACAATAGGTACATTCTGGAGCTTGGCCTCTGCCTTGTCCTGATGCAGTACCTCTACCAGAACCAGCTGAGGAAAAAGCCCCTTGCTGTCTACCTCTAGATGCAGGGCGATTTCCAGATGACACTGGTTGATCTCCTTGAGTCAACCTCGATCTTTTCCCGGATGAAGAACCACCCCGAGAAAAACTTCTTCTTCTTTGTTCTCTTTCTCTTTTCACATTCTCTTCTTTTTCCACCCGGATAGCTGCTTGAACCAGCTGGTGATAATCCATCGGGTGCAAAGAAATAGGACCTATCAAATGATCCCGAAGATGATCATTTAATCCATCTTCAAACTGGCGACACTTGAAAGTCCCAGTCAGCATTGCTCTTGGTACATACTTGCTCAAGCGACTGAATTCTGCTTCATATTCAGCCACTGACATACTTCTCTGTTTGAGGTTCAGAAACTGCTTCAGTCTTTCATCTTTATAAGCTTCAGTCACATACCTCCTTTTAAATTCTGCTACAAAGAATTCCCAAGAGAGGGAATCAGGTAGCTGAGGTTGTGTCTGAACTAGTTTCCACCAATCATAGGCCGCTCCCTGAAGTAAGGATACAGCACAAGTCACCTTCTGATTGGCGGCGCATTGAACCTCAGCAAAATCCCGCTCCAATCGCTCAAGCCACAACTTGGCTTTCTCAGATTCATCCCAAGAAGAGCCTAAAAACTCTTCTGCACCATGCTTTCTGATCTCCGAAATCGGAGCCTTTGGTGAAGTCATCCTTTGTAGAATCTGAGCCATATCATGGGAAATCTTCAACAAGGCTTCCCCAGCCTCAGCAGCAGCTGCACCACCTCTAGTGGATGCAGAAGATTCAGGCTGAGAAGGATTCGATCGGCCCGGTAAATTACTCTCAACCGACTCATCAACTACGTCACGATATCCTTCCATCTTATCTATAACAAAGAAACACAGGGACAGCCACAATCAGCCAACAACAACCAGAATTCTATATCTATAACTCATAAAATGCCTATCGGCCAGAACCGCCTAAACCAAGGCGTTCTGATACCAAAATGTAATGCCTATACTAGCTAATCCCGGTTACTGTTACTAATTACATTCATTAACCTATTCATCAGGTGACTTATCAGTTAATTATGCATGCATAATAACATACACATCATACATACTTTTCATATGGAGGGCCCACTATTACATATTCTTGATCATTCTTACAGAACTTATAATTACATGCCTTATATATATTTACAAATACATTACTGATAATCAAAAGAGATGCAAACTTAATTATATACATTAAGATGCAAGTTCTATTCTGAAATTGGCTTGGGAGACTGTTGGCTTTGTCCCTGAACACACGGTCTACCCTTCAAACCTACACGGATTAACACCCGTGCTAAGCTATAAAGCTTAGTGGGGAACAACTAAAAACATGTTGATAACTACTCATAGTAGCTATCATCAAGCATTCCTTAATAATAAAACACAATATAACAGTATCTTTAACAATATACAGTAACAGATATCAGACTATATATATGCATATCATTGCATAACATTTAATGTATAATTTATCTTATCAATTTGTCTGCTTAAATTCATGTGGGAGTGGATAACGGGTTCAATGGATACCCAATGGTATCAAAATAGAAGGATACCCGTAGGTATCTAACAGAAGGATACCCGTAGGTATCAAACAGAAGTCTCACGTAGAGACAAGTCCCATGTAGAGACTTACAGAAGACTCATAAGAGTCAAACAGAAGCAGCTGCGATGGTACCCTATAGGCATGCCTATCTATCCACAACCAAGACTCTAAGTGCAGGCATAACATATTATATTTCATTTCTCATGAAATATCATCATCATAATTCAATATAGCATTAACAAATGCTAAACAGTACAATATTAGACATTTTCATATATATATATATAGCATACTTAAGATTCATATACTGTAATTCCATGAAATAATTCATGTATGTTTCTATTATGAGTAATAGAAACTCACCTTTCAAATCACAAGCAAGCTTTGCATTCATGGATATTTCCTTTGCTACATGACTATCATTTAGGATGATTTATAAGCTTAGGAAGGGCTTAAACAAGTCTGTACCATAAAAGAAATCAAAGAAGATGCATTTTTGAAAAACAGGGGAGGGTCACGGTTACTATGAATTTCATGGTAACCGTGAGCCTAACATTTTTA
Organism: Excoecaria agallocha; assembly: GCA_037975025.1. Classification (NCBI taxonomy): domain Eukaryota; kingdom Viridiplantae; phylum Streptophyta; class Magnoliopsida; order Malpighiales; family Euphorbiaceae; genus Excoecaria; species Excoecaria agallocha. Next base: position 10,831 of record JBBPFJ010000364.1, on the reverse strand, counting down.
TAAGGGTCACGGTTACTACACATTTCCTAGTAACCGTGAGCCAAAAAGCCTTTCAATTCTGGACCTCATACGAACTACTTCACGGTTACCAACCATTTCATAGTAACCGTGAAGTAGGGTGAAAACTGTTAGTGTAAGCCCTAGCCCCAATGCATTGTAACGAAACACTTGAAATTAATAAAATGAGGCATTAGTTTTATCTTTTGTATTCCTGTGCATATCAATTGATAAAACTATCCAAGAATGTCGTTTCGGTTTAAGTTATCATGTGTGAGGCACATGAATTGTAAGACCTTGAAACAAATGAGACATCATTCTAAATATCCCTAGTCAGTCATTGTTATGGGAATAACAAATGAATTAAGACTAATATGCTCTCTCTGATCTTATGAGTTCTGTCTTACGGATCATTAGGACAAGAGTGTCAATCAGAGATCATAGATACATGTTAAAGAACATGGTATCTGGATTCGATCCGCTCATGAGAACACTACATGGTATAAGTCATAAGTGTTTCTCATATGCAAGTTTTGTATCGGAGTTCTTAGACCTGAAATCTCTATGAAACTCTTTATGAATTACTGTGTACTTTGACATACACCTAACGTGCTCGTAACAGAGTGACAAGTACGGGTATGATTGGGTATGCACTGATTCATGTTAGAGAGCATGAGAGAAGTGAAGGGATTACCCCTCTCGATAAGAGAGAAAAATATCACCGGCCACTTGATCAGTGAACTGAGAAGTGTATGGCCATACCGAGATGAAATAATGAGTAATCATTATTTATCTGAGAGTTCAGTGTCACTGGAATATCAAGAAATGAATTAATGTATATAAGGATGACTAGTTCCATGCCTTATATTAATTCTGATATTTATGGGTAAGGGACTATGCGAAATTGCATTAGGTCACCAAATGCCATATGCATTTTCATTTAATTTGGAATGCTATAATATCTTGCTAGAGAATATATATAGCCTTTGAATTAATTTATTAATTCATTGCCAACATTAAATGGACCTATAGGATCGCACATAAAGCACTGGGCTTAAAATTGTATTGGAAATTAATTTAGACTTTTATTTAAAGTCAAATTAATGCATGCAATGGGTGAACAGATTTTTACTGTTAACAATTGGTCACGAGAGAAATTTACTGGCATGTGTTAGGTTTAATTTCAATTGATTAATTATCTATGTATAATTAAGTTAATTGAGTATTAAATCCTAAATTATATTTAATCAAAATATAATACTTGAGAGGGAATTAAAGTAACCAAAGTTTAAACTAGGAATCCTAGTTAAATTTGGCAACTAATTACCTTAGTTAAGTAAGTTTGTTTTGATTAACTAAATGATGCCATTTGAATTTAAATTCTAATAGAATTTAAATTAAAATATATATCTCTTAATTATTAAGTGTTAGTGGCTGAAATTGCTACCTAATTTAAGGCACTCACACATGACTAAAGTAAGTGATATATATTAAATGATTTAAAGGAATAATGGTGGGTGCCACTTTTATTCTTCTTCTCTCTTTTGGCCATGAGACCATTAGTGGGATTGGTAGAGATTTGTTTTTCTCCAAAAATTCTCTCATGGAAGGTGACTAACGTAGAAACCAAAGAAGAAAGAACAAGAAGAGTTCTTGTGTTTTTCAAACAATTCCATTGCCTAATACACAAATATAGAGCTAGCACTCTTGATTTTAAGCTATCTTTGCAAGTGTGTGTGAACATAGAGAGGAGTGGCATAAAGGCTGTTCCTTTGGCATTGGTGGTGAAGATCTAAGGTAAATAAATTCATCTTAGTTGCTGGTCATCATCAAAATCAAGTCTTGAAGTGCATCTAAAGTTGTAAGTTTCAAAACTCTAAAATTGCATGTTTTCGATTCTAGTTTATGGATTACGTGGTATGTATGATCGATTTTATTATTTTTCCGCTGCGTGATCATCATATACATATCATGTTATATTCCATCAGTGGTATCAGAGCCTAAACATGCTTATTTTAGTGCTTTAGATGCATGAAATATTTAATCAAAAATCGTTTTCCTAAATACATACAATGCTGAAATTTTCTGTTTTGAGTTTTTTGCATTGTTTTGGTGTAAAAACGATTTTAATTGATTAGATAGGTATTATAATTAATATGACATGTTAATATACTGTCCTAAGATGTTATTCGGGCTGGTAATGGTCGGATTTAATTATTTATACCTGATGGTACATGTTAATTATGAAACTAGGTGCTAGTTGGCATGTAAATTGCTATTTTAACAACTAGTTTTCAAAATTAAATGTAAAAACGTTTTTGGGATGTTTGTAAGTGATTTTTAAAGATTAAATATCAGGTCTGGACATGTTTTAAATTTGGTTTTAATTCTGGTCCATGACAATTTAATTGATTAATTTTAAAATCACTTAAAACTATATCTAGTTTGTGTTTGTTACATGTTTAATCAACATTGTTTGTTATGTTTTGATTAAAATGGTAAAAACACATTTAGATTAAAATGGTACAGAATATTAAATCAATGTTTATGGAATTATTTAGATTATTAAATGACTCATAAAATTGATTTAAATGTTTGTGCATTTTATGGCATTACATAAGCATTAAACAACTAGTTTTTGTTGTTTGTTTGTTTTTGCATGAATGCCGTGTACTATATATGTGTTCTTCATGATTTTATTTTTAATTCATGTTAGCACATATTATATGCATTTTTAATGTTTATGGGCTGTATGACATAAAATTAAAAATGGCTAAATTGGAAATTATGCTAGAGTTGATTTATAGCACAAATCTAACTAGTTTGTGTTTTGGGCTTTTAAGAGAACTTATTCAATAAGAGGATTTAGTCCATTGGGCTTCGGCCCAGGCCCATCACGGGGTCATCTCTTAAAGCTTCAAGTACACAATTTCCATTAATGGGCTTGGCTAAATCTAATTAAAATTGGACTTTGTTTGATCCATGAATGCTATGTATATTTATTTGCTTGTTTGGTGTGATGAATGGATATGCATGGTGCATTCATGGGCCCTGGGTTTTTGTAATTAAATATGGCCTGCGAGCCATTATATTTTATTGTAAAAGTTTCATTTATTTCTTAGAATAGAATTTATTTGAAGACTTTGTAAATCAAGACGAAGCCCACCGGAGTGGAGAAGCCCAACTCGAAGATTCTTATGTAATAGTATAGAATCTTAGTTGTAAGTTTTTGGGCCCATGTTTGTCACGCTTTACTTTATGCAATTATATATATATGCATGCTATGTATGGATGACAAAGCGTATGCCATGTAAGCCGTAATAAAATGAATCCCTAAAAATAGTAAGTCACAAAGTTGCCTTCCTAATTCGAAACATGTCAAGGCATCGATCATCGGTCACGTAGACTAGGAGTCCTAGATGCGCCCGATTATCTTTGTGAGGCATGGGTTGTGAATGTAGGTTGGACTTATCATGGAAAGGGATGCCCGGACCTAGGCAACTAATAAATGGGTTGTGCTATAACATCCTAAGATGTTAGCCCATTTGATCCAAGAGTCATGTACGAGACATGATTGGAGTTTTCCTACCTAAGTAACTTAACTTGTTAGGTGTACAAGCTCAGCTTGACTAATAAGTTGTTGAGAAAAGTGGATCTTGGCCCACATTAAATCACTAACGCGAATTATTTAAAGGGATATTAATTCGGTTTGTGGGATCATTAATAAGACCTCATTTAATCTTGCTAAATTTTATTGTAGATTGAAAATGGCATCTTCATACAACAATTTCTCATTGCGATCGGTCCTTGAAAAGGACAAATTGAATGGCACCAATTTCATAGACTGGTCTCGAAACTTAAGAATAGTTCTTAAGCAAGAGAAGAAGTCGTATGTTTTGGATGCACCCTTGCCTGATGAACCAGGAAGGAACGCCTCTGCTGTTCAAAAGGAAACTTTTGAGACCAAGAAGAGCGACTCCAATGATGTGACCTGTCTGATGCTGGCCACTATGGTGCCTGAATTGCAAAAGCAATTTATGGACCAAGAGGCTTATGCGATCATGGTGCACCTCAAGGAGATGTTCCAAGAGCAAGCTCGTCACGAGAGGTTCGTGACAACAAAGGCATTAATTTCTTGCAAGATGGCTGAGGGTACACCTGTTAGTACCCATGTACTCAAGATGAAAGGGTATCTTGATACTCTTGAGAAGCTTGAGGTACTAGTGCCAAAGGAATTGGCCACTGACTTGATCTTAGGATCATTGCCTGCTGCTTATGATCCATTTGTGATGAATTATAACATGCATGCAATGAACAAGTCAGTCACTGAGCTTCATGGGATGCTTAAGAATGCTGAAGAAAACATTCGAAAGACCAATCCCGTACTAATGGTTCAAAAGGGAATTAAGAAGGGACAAGCTAAGGGAAAGGGAAAGGGAAAGGCAAAACCCAAGTCAAGTGGGAGTGCACCTCAGGCCCAATCCAAGCCCAAGGCGCCAAAACTCAAAGAGAGTGAGAGCACTTGCTTCCATTGCAACAAGATAGGGCATTGGAGGAAGAATTGCGCTCTCTTTAAGGAAGAACAAAAGAAAAATGGAGCCAAGGCGTCCAGTTCTGGTATTTTTGTTGTTGAAGTTAACCTTTCTATTTCTACCACTTGGGTATTGGATACCGGTTGTGGTTCTCACATTTGTTCAAATGTGCAGGGGTTAAGAAATAGGCTGTTACTTGGGAAGAATAAAGTGGACCTCCGTGTGGGGAATGGAGCACGAGTTGCTGCCATAGAGATAGGCGACTATCACCTCACTTTACCTTTCGGACTTTGTATTGTTTTGAATAATTGTTATTATGTGCCTGCTATGAGCAGAAACATTATTTCAGTTTCATGTTTGGATAATGATGAATTTGATTTTGTTATTGAAAATCGCAATGCTCATATTCGTCGCCAAGGCATTTCTTATGGCAATGCCATGTTGCAAAATGGCCTTTATATCCTTGATTTGCAAAACAAAGAGTCCATATACAACATTAATACAAAGAGGGTTAAATCAAACGAATTGAACCCTACTTACTTCTGGCATTGTCGCTTAGGACATGCAAACGAAAAACGCATTTCAAGACTCCACAAAACTGGAGTGCTTGGGTCATTCGACTTAGAGTCTTATGATACATGCGAGCCATGTTTGCATGGAAAAATGACAAAGAGTCCTTTTAATAAAAATGGCGAGAGGACTAATGGCTTATTGGAACTAATATATTCCGATGTATGTGGACCTTTAAGTACACATGCTAGAGGTGGTTTTAGCTACTTCGTGACATTCACAGATGACTTCAGTAGATATGGCTATGTCTATCTGATGAAGTACAAGTCTGAAACTTTTGAGAAATTCAAAGAGTTTAAGAATGAAGTAAAAAAAAAACCAACTTGGCAAAAGTATAAAAGCCATTCGATCAGATCGAGGTGGCGAATACTTAAGCCAAGACTTTGACAATCATCTAAAGGAGTGTGGTATTATTTCACAGCTCACTCCTCCTGGAACACCTCAATGGAATGGTGTGTCCGAAAGGAGAAATCGAACTCTGTTGGACATGGTTCGATCTATGATGAGTCAAGCTAATCTTCCTATCTCTTTTTGGGGTTATGCATTAGAAACTACTGCGTTTCTATTGAACCGTACTCCAACTAAAGCAGTTGAGAAGACACCATATGAGGTATGGACTGGGAAAGAACCCAATATGTCTTTTCTCAGGATTTAGGGCTGTGAAGCACATGTTAAGAAATTAACATCTGAAAAACTAGAGTCCAAATCCACTGTCTGCTTGTTTGTGGGTTATCCTAAAGAAACAAAGGGATACTACTTTTACTCACAAGCCGAGAACAAAGTATTTGTTGCTCGCAAGGCTGTTTTCTTGGAAAAGGAGTTCCTTCTCAAGAAAGACAGTGGGAGTAAAGTAGAACTTGGAGAAATTCAAGCACCACAAACTCCTATAGAGGATGGTTTGGAAATGGGATCAAGTTCACAACCAGTTGTGGAACAAGAACCCATTACACAAGAACCTAGAAGGTCCGGTAGGGTACGTCAGGAGATTGAGAGATATGGATTTCTAATCACTGACAGTGACACTATTGAGTTAGTAGATCGTGAGGATCCTACTACCTACCGAGAAGCTATTGAAAGCCCAGACTCGGATAATTGGCTTGAAGCCATGAAATCCGAGATGCAATCAATGTACGATAACCAGGTTTGGACCTTGGTTGATCCACCAGAAGGTGCTAAGGTAATTGAATGCAAGTGGTTATTCAAACTAAAAGATGATAAGACCTACAAAGGTAGACTAGTAGCAAAAGGTTTTCGACAAACTCATGGTATAGACTATGACGAGACCTTTTCGGCTGTAGTCATGCTCAAGTCCATTAGGATCTTGCTTGCCATAACTGCATATCATGATTATGAGATATGGCAAATGGATGTCAAAACTGCTTTCCTTAACGGAAATTTACTTGAGGATGTGTATATGACACAACCTGAAGGTTTTGTCAATCCCAAGCATCCTAAGAAGGTATGCAAGCTTCAAAAATCCATTTATGGATTAAAGCAAGCATCCCGAAGTTGGAATCTTCGCTTTGATGAGGCAGTCAAAGAATTTGACTTCATCAAGAACGAAGATGAGCCTTGTGTGTACAAGAAGGTTAGTGGGAGCATAGTAGTGTTTCTGGTCCTATATGTGGACGACATCCTTCTCATTGGGAATGATATTCCAACATTGCAAAAGGTTAAGCAATGGTTGGGAAAATGTTTCTCAATGAAAGACTTAGGTGAAGCCGAGACAATACTTGGTATTCGAATCTATAGAGATAGATCGAATCGGCTTTTGGGACTAAGTCAAGAAAAGTACATAGACAAAGTACTAAAGCGTTTTAGTATGGGAGACTCAAAGAAAGGATACATACCTTTGGCTTTGGGAGTTCCTTTGACTAAAGAACAGTGCCCTAAAACCAAAGAGGAAAGGGACAACATGAGTAGAATCCCATATGCATCTGCTATTGGATCTATCATGTACGCTATGTTATGTACTAGGTTGGATGTTGCTCATACACTGAGTATAACCAGTAGGTTTCAGCAAGACCCTGGTGAGAAGCACTGGTCTGCTGTAAAAGGGATCCTGAAGTACCTGCGAAGGACTAAGGATCACTTCTTGGTGTATGGTGGTCAAGAAGAGCTCGTCATACAAGGTTATGCTGATGCTGCTTTTCAGACTAGCACTCAGGATTCTAGATCGCAATCTGGGTTTGTTTTTGTTTTGAACGGTGGTGCTGTCAGCTGGAGAAGCTCGAAGCAAGAAACCGTTGCCGACTCAACTACAGAATCTGAGTATATTGCAGCAAGTGAGGCTGCAAAAGAGGCTGTTTGGATTAAAAATTTCATTAATGGATTAGGAGTGCTCCCAAGCATCCTAGATCCATTAGAAATTTTCTGTGACAATAACGGGGCCATTGCACAGGCCAAGGAGCCCCGGTCACACCAGAAATCCAAACACATACTCAGAAGGTACCACTTGATCAGAGAAATCATTGATCGTGGGGACGTCAAGGTTAGCAAGATATCAAGTGAAGACAATGTAGCAGATCCTTTGACGAAACAGTTACGTCCAAATCTGCACGAAGCTCATTTGAGAGCGTTCGGTCTTAGGGCTATGCCCAATTGGGACTAGTGCTAGTGGGAGATTGTTAGTGTAAGCCCTAGCCCCAATGCATTGTAACGAAACACTTGAAATTAATAAAATGAGGCATTAGTTTTATCTTTTGTATTCCTGTGCATATCAATTGATAAAACTATCCAAGAATGTCGTTTCGGTTTAAGTTATCATGTGTGAGGCACATGAATTGTAAGACCTTGAAACAAATGAGACATCATTCTAAATATCCCTAGTCAGTCATTGTTATGGGAATAACAAATGAATTAAGACTAATATGCTCTCTCTGATCTTATGAGTTCTGTCTTACGGATCATTAGGACAAGAGTGTCAATCAGAGATCATAGATACATGTTAAAGAACATGGTATCTGGATTCGATCCGCTCATGAGAACACTACATGGTATAAGTCATAAGTGTTTCTCATATGCAAGTTTTGTATCGGAGTTCTTAGACCTGAAATCTCTATGAAACTCTTTATGAATTACTGTGTACTTTGACATACACCTAACGTGCTCGTAACAGAGTGACAAGTACGGGTATGATTGGGTATGCACTGATTCATGTTAGAGAGCATGAGAGAAGTGAAGGGATTACCCCTCTCGATAAGAGAGAAAAATATCACCGGCCACTTGATCAGTGAACTGAGAAGTGTATGGCCATACCGAGATGAAATAATGAGTAATCATTATTTATCTGAGAGTTCAGTGTCACTGGAATATCAAGAAATGAATTAATGTATATAAGGATGACTAGTTCCATGCCTTATATTAATTCTGATATTTATGGGTAAGGGACTATGCGAAATTGCATTAGGTCACCAAATGCCATATGCATTTTCATTTAATTTGGAATGCTATAATATCTTGCTAGAGAATATATATAGCCTTTGAATTAATTTATTAATTCATTGCCAACATTAAATGGACCTATAGGATCGCACATAAAGCACTGGGCTTAAAATTGTATTGGAAATTAATTTAGACTTTTATTTAAAGTCAAATTAATGCATGCAATGGGTGAACAGATTTTTACTGTTAACAATTGGTCACGAGAGAAATTTACTGGCATGTGTTAGGTTTAATTTCAATTGATTAATTATCTATGTATAATTAAGTTAATTGAGTATTAAATCCTAAATTATATTTAATCAAAATATAATACTTGAGAGGGAATTAAAGTAACCAAAGTTTAAACTAGGAATCCTAGTTAAATTTGGCAACTAATTACCTTAGTTAAGTAAGTTTGTTTTGATTAACTAAATGATGCCATTTGAATTTAAATTCTAATAGAATTTAAATTAAAATATATATCTCTTAATTATTAAGTGTTAGTGGCTGAAATTGCTACCTAATTTAAGGCACTCACACATGACTAAAGTAAGTGATATATATTAAATGATTTAAAGGAATAATGGTGGGTGCCACTTTTATTCTTCTTCTCTCTTTTGGCCATGAGACCATTAGTGGGATTGGTAGAGATTTGTTTTTCTCCAAAAATTCTCTCATGGAAGGTGACTAACATAGAAACCAAAGAAGAAAGAACAAGAAGAGTTCTTGTGTTTTTCAAACAATTCCATTGCCTAATACACAAATATAGAGCTAGCACTCTTGATTTTAAGCTATCTTTGCAAGTGTGTGTGAACATAGAGAGGAGTGGCATAAAGGCTGTTCCTTTGGCATTGGTGGTGAAGATCTAAGGTAAATAAATTCATCTTAGTTGCTGGTCATCATCAAAATCAAGTCTTGAAGTGCATCTAAAGTTGTAAGTTTCAAAACTCTAAAATTGCATGTTTTCGATTCTAGTTTATGGATTACGTGGTATGTATGATCGATTTTATTATTTTTCCGCTGCGTGATCATCATATACATATCATGTTATATTCCATCAAAAACATGGGTCACGGTTACTAAGAAATCCTTAGTAACCGTGAGATAGCTTCGTTTTCGCTACTGGACCAAAAGCTAACTGCCTCACGGTTACCAAGCCTAGGGTAGTAACCGTGAGGTGTTACGAGAATGGGTCACGGTTACTATGAAATCCTTAGTAACCGTGATCCATTGCGTTTCCTTTGGTCTTAAGCTGTTGTTTTAGGAACCTCACGGTTACTATGAAAGTCATGGTAACCGTGATCCCTAAACCGACTCGAGACCGATTAACAGTCTCGAGTTCAAAGCTATTTTTGACCTGTAAAACAACATTTTCAGGCAAAATGGCCTTCAACAAATTTGTAGGCCTAAGTGTCTAGTTTTCAAAACATCAAAAATCATATCAATAGGACCTGTAAAACTCCAGTTATGCAAGAAAAACCACAGACTATTCATAAGAGCAAAACTCACAACCACAATCAGATTTCAATACCGATTTTCACTATCATGCAGTGAAAATCAGATTTCGGTTCCTTCAAACAAAATCAAGACATGCAAGTCTAGTTTCTGAATCAACTTGAATTTCCATTTTTGAGTTACCATAGCTCAAGATATGAGTAAAAATGTACAGACTGGTCCAATAACCCTTAAACAGATTTTCATGTTCTTTAAACAAGCTTTGTATAAAAACAACTCTAAACCCTTCTAAGCTATAAATCATCCATAAAATACATGAGAGAGGCACACAAGCTTTATCTCTCATGACAAATCAATATACACACATACATGAAACACTAAATTCCCATACCTTACTTGATCTCCTCCTAGCTCTTCACCCTTGAAGAGTTTCCTTTCCTTTCCTCTTGCTTGGTTCTCCTTCTAACAAGTCATAAAAACACTTATATAAAAACCTAGTAAGCTAAATCAAGAATTACATAACCAAGGAGAACAAGTGATCTTACCACAAACTTGAGCAAACCTCTCTAATTCAAAGAAATCTAGAGAGAGAGAAAAGATGAGAGAGAGAGAGTTAGGGTTTAGGAGATTAGGAAGATGAAAATGGAGATTGAAGACCATAAGTGGCCGGCCAAATCCTCTCCAAAATATCTACCTCTCCCTTAAATCCAATTGGTCCAAATGTCACTTTAAAGCAACATTTACCAATTGGTCCCCCAACTTCCCTTAATTCAAAATCTACCCCAAAACTTACACTTTAACTTTTCAATTACACCCTTCAATTAACATTTATACTTAATTAAGCATAAACACTA
>JBBPFJ010000363.1:0-27566 GCA_037975025.1 Excoecaria agallocha | reverse complement strand
AAAATATTAAATTATCACTAAATACACTTACTTAAAATTTGGGCCCAATGTTTTTCTTTATCAACACTTGCACTTTATCAACTCAAAATGAGCTTTAGAGATGATTAAAAATTGAATTAGAGCATTAGAATAATTTAGAATGAACGATCACGTAAGATTACATAGAGAGAGAATGAAGAAAATGAAGGAAATGGGAAGCCATAAGGGATGACTGGAATGAGGAATAAAATGGCTGAGCTCTCTAAAAAAAATCTAACTATTTATGCCTATCTTAATTTGGCCAAATCAGATCCAACAATCTTGGCCTAACCAGTTAGCATAATTTAACTTAAAAAACCAACTTTTAGGCCCAATTAATTTCTCTACTAATTTATTTACTCAATTTATAGTTCCAAATGATCCTAACCTAATTTATTATGATATTTATAGCCTTGAACTAATTGAAAATGCCCTTTAACTTAGCTAATTAAATTAACCGTATTTTCTCACTAGTTTTTAGAAACTTATGTTCCACTTATCAAAATATTCCAAAATTTTGTTTAGCATGCCCAAAAGTATGCAGAATAGTATGTTTAAAATTTCAAGCCATTCTAAAATCATTCTAGTATAATCTAGCTTCAGAGGAAAAATCAGTTGTTCCAAAATCTAAAAAATCAACGTTATTAGAAAAATTATTTTTCACTTTAAAATATTAACTTGGAGTATTTCAAATAGAGCTAGGAAAATGGGATAATGTTTAGAGGTCTATGGAATATTTTAAAGCCTGGTAAAACATACAGCTAACCCTTTTACAGTACCCAGAAAGTTTTTCACTATCTATTTTGAAAACTTATTTAAGCTCATATTCTCCTTGAATTGCACCACTAGGCTCTATTTAATATCTATTTTCTCATTTAGTTGTTAAATGAAACTTTCTGCAAGGTCACCAACTCTAGTCCTACTCTGGGCTAAACACGTTTAACACTTAAACTCTTATAAATTATACTTTATTATACTACTGTAATCACACTGATAATTGTCATAAAATTATTATTCATGCTCTAAAATGTACTATTTATGCTAGATAAAAATTTGGGATGTTACATTTCTCCCCCTCTAATAATAATTTTATCCTCAAAATTTATGGAAAATTGAGAAGTTAATTAGGTTTGTCTACAGATATGGCCATATCCATTATCAAAGTTAAACAAAAAGGACAAATATAAATTAATTATACCTATATTTTATTCCTTGTATGAAATGTACATATACTAACCTTATTATTCTTTTATGCTTATGTAAGATTCTAATGATAAAAATGAATTGGAGGGACAACTTGATGTGATGTTACCGCTTTAGAAGCAGTTAAGGGACTGCTTGACACATTCGTACAACTTATGAATGAGTTAAAGGACCATTTGATGCAATACGGCTACTCCATAATATGTGAGCAAATGAACCACTTGACATGATCTAATTACTCCATAATGTGTGAGTGAAGGGACCATTTGACATGATCCGACTACTCCATAATATGTGAACGAAAGGAACAATTGATGTGATCCAACTGCTCTATAATATATGAGTGGAGGGATAACTAAATTTGATTCGATTTCTTCGTAATGTGTTTGCATGAAAGGTATGTATCTTTTACAGTCATGTTATGCATGCTTTATATATGCAAATTTTCATAACACCCTGCCTAATGCTTATAATTAGCATCCATATCATAATGCTAAAGTCGCTTGACATGTGCACTTAAACTTAAAAAGCATATATTTCTTTTGCCCATAATTTTTGTATGTAGCGAAAGGTTCTTTTCCCAACTTCATATTTTATCTATTATCTTGATCTAGTCCTTAATGTTTTAACTCTAAAATAGTAGGGATAAGGATAGGTGTACGATATTGTTTCCTAGTTACTTTGTTCATCGTATCTTTTATGACATGTACAAGTATTAGTACAATTAAAGCATCCCTTCACACATATAGTTGTACATTTTCATTTACTCCGATCTTATAATCACCTAAACCTGCTCTAATACCACTTAATGCAACACCTTACCTCCATTCATGATTTCTATACATTGTATATTACTATAAATGACTTTGTGTGACTATTATTTTAACTAACCATTTACTTTGTTGGTTAATAGCTTAATTTAATCCTTGGATTCTAATTCACATTTAACGTCGCAAGGATTGCTATTTATTTGATAGAAATTTTGATAGCATAACGACTTATAAACCTTGCTACCTAAACTTGCAAATTTTCCAATTAGTTGATTGTATTCACTTTCAGCAAAGGGACTTTTGGTCACTAATATTAAATTTTAAAAGTAATTAAAATATTATTACTAACCCATTTCATTGGTCGACAATTTTATTTGAATATATTCCTAACACATATCATTCACATATGTATACATCTAAAAATATAACAAATATTTTCATGTTATAGATCAAAAAAAGAAAAGTTATGAAATATTCTTATGTATCAAAATTGTATAATAGATACAAAATCAAACTCATGAGTAACAAAATTAAGATAACTACATAACTATATACAAAATAAAAAAATTTGTATTTACTTTATGTATTAAGTAATAAACCTAATATTCATGCACCTTATCTAAAAGGTCATGTCGCTTCTGTTGTAAATTCACAAACTGCTGGAGTTAGGCGAAGAGAAGACAAGATGTCAAACTTCAAAAAAAATACAATCATAGTAAAAAAATTTAAATTAATTTTCCTTATATTAACCATTAATTAAATGGACTAACCAAATTAATAATCAATTACTAAATTAACCTTATCACATTTAGGTTTTATCCTACTAAGAAATATTTTAGAGAACTGGTTAGTAAAATGTATGAAGTAACTAAGTCCTTATAGCAAACAAAATTATGAAGAAAGAAGAGACAAACCTGTGTTCAAATTCATTTTATATATCAGGCCTATACTTATATTATTCCATTTGCACATGTTCAGAATCATGTAAAAGACACACCATATCTAGTGGATAAACATGTATGAACATTTCATGTCATATATACATATGTTGGTATCACAATTTATGCAATCTCTAGTGTAATACATGTATACACGGTCTCATATAATATTGCAATCATGTACTTTAGCTTGATTTTCATAATTAAGCATAAATTACCATAGTCATGTACTTTGCTAAATTATCTGTAATGAAACAAACTTTCATGTAATAATGTAATTTAGCATTCTAACATTGGGCAATACATATGCTTAGCTATGCTATGTCAATCAAGTAATATTACATACCTGTTCAGTATTGTGTTCATGTTCATTTCATAAATCAAGATTGTCCTTATATTATTCCATTTACACATGTACATAATCATGTAAAACTATATCTTCTCTAGGGCAAAAACATATATGCATAATTCATATAACAATTTATACAATTATACTCAAGTAAGCAATCAATGGAAAACTATGCAATCTTAGTGTATATACTTGTATAAACCATCTCCTAAAAAATTGCCATCATATACTTTGTCAAATTATCTATAATCAAATATACTTCCATGTATTCATGTATTTTATCAATTATTTTCTTTCCATACAACAACATTTTCCATTTTATTATCATTGTAATTATACTTTTGCCATAAAAATATAGGCATAACATATAATCCTTATATAATGTTATTATATTCATATTATCTCAAGTAGGTAAATAATAATTTACCTTAGCATTGCAATCACCATACACATTCTTCATCATATAATCATGCCTAATACTTTTCAATAAGATACTATTATATATTTTATGCATTTAATTCCCTTTTTGTGCTACTTTTCTAATAGAAAAATACTTAAGAAAGTTTTAAGATGGTTCTTGGCAAACTCAAATAACAAATTTGCATAAAGATAGAATTTCAAGTTTGTTTTGAAAGTTATATTAGACCTATCTAATGACATTTTTTAATCTTCTAAAAAACATGATCCATTATGATTCTAGTTTCAGGAACAGTAAAAATAACATCAATATCATTTTTACTTTTTAAGATATTACAAAAACATTTAGAACTATCCTTGAAAAAGTATTATCAATAGTTTCGGGTTTAATTCACTTTTTGACAAATTTAGTAATAGAACTGAACTATGTTTTCTTCATAGAAAAGGTAGATATGTGAGTATATTTTATAATCTAACTAGAATTACCCAATTATCATTTTTACATGTCAAGGTATTACAAAAATATTAAGGACTATTCTAAAAATAATGCTGCAGATAGTTCGAAATTCAAGCCATGTTTTGACATATTTAAAAGTATAATTAAATAATGAATTTTCTTTCAAATTATAGACATATAATTCTAATTTAACCCAAAATTTGATTCATAAAGTTTTGTCCTCTATAACAAGAGATACACTTAAATTACTATGACTTATTCCTATTCTCTAAAAAGCACTTTGTTGTATCCAATTCAGTTTTTATCTCCAATTAATAAATTCATAGAATAAAATAGGTACATAATTTAAAACACATTACTTCACAAAAATTGTTATTATATGAGTCTATTTTAAATAAAATTTTGTTTCAAATGATTTTGACTTCTCTACAAAAATTTATAGCAAAAATATAGCAACATATTTCTAGCAATTAAGCAGTAGCTCAATCCGAATTTCAAGTTTAATTTTAAGAGAACTTAGAAGCATAATCAAGTGTAGGTTTCTCCTACAAAATTTAGGTTTATGTCTTAAGAGGAATTACCTACTAGGTTTACTAAAATCAGAACCTAAAAACTCAAGATATCCATGAAATACATAAATAGGTTCACGGGTCCTTACATGCATTCTTCTATACAAGCAAACTAAGATTTGATTTTCAGAATCTATATTCATAATTTCATGAAATTAATCAATATCTTCTCTTCATCCTCTAACACATATTCATGAAAATAAAGTATCCTAATCCCATACCTTGGGCCGAAATTCACTCATTTTCAATCTTTATTCAACTCCTTTTTCTCTTATTCTTCTTAACTTCCTCTTCCACAATTTACATTTCATATGTGCATTAATATCCAATAATTTCTCTCTTGAAATATATCACCATAATAAGAAATAACATGATGTAGATGATGAAATTTAACCCTTTACCTTTACATATCACCTTTAAAACCCATAATTCCAGTCACATGCATTAGAAATTCCTTGAGAAAATATAGAGAAAGAGTTATTCTTTTAGAGAGAGATGAGAGAGATGAAGGAAAAACCAATGTTCTTCCTTCAAAATTCATCCTTCCCCCTATTTACACCCTCAAAGTGGTTTTTATCTCTCCAATATGCAATACTCCAAAGTGTAAAGTGGGTGGAGAAGTCTCCGTTAGGCCCTCAACAAATTTGCATGTCAAAAATCTTCCCTCACTCACTTTTAGTTCAAAATTCAATCCCCACATTTCTTTCTCTTATGAAATCACTCCCTAACTAATTCTTTAATTTAAAATTGGCCCTAAAATTACTATCATCTATTAATTTAGCCCGTGTACTATTAGTCTCTTTTAAAATATTTTCCCATATTTCCTTTATTTTAAAGTTGACCATAAATATTGTCATCTTTTTAAATTTCACCATTTAATTAACTTTTTCCTTTCTTTTAATTGTACCCTAACATCTTTTATTTTTTTAAGACTAACCAACAATAACATAATTAAGTCTTAATTAACCACTTAACAATATTTTTATTCCAATTATACCAATGGTAAAATGACTATTTTACCCTCTATCACTTAAATCAATAATTAACAATGTATTAACTTATAATACTTTAATCTAATTAAAATTAATTAGACCTTAATGTGATATTAATTTTCATGAATCCTCCTAAGGCCAAAGTTAGGCCCTTATATGTAGAGTTAATAGGTTTATCTATTATCTCAAAAATATTTCTAGATTGAGATCTGAATTGATTGGACCCACCTTATTCTCTTTCATGCCCTCTTGCTATTAATGGTATATTAGAATATCCCCTACTACACTATTGAATAGACTCATATTCTTATTTTAATGGATAGTTGGCCATAAAGTGATTAATACTGCCACATCTAAAGCCGGCATATATTGACATCCTACAAGTGCCCTAATATCTCCTAGAATAATAAGTACACTCTGGTGGTTATCCTCTACCCTATCCTATTAATATCCCCATGCTAGATCTATATGCTATAGATAATCCTTATTGTTTTCCCTTTTTAATAGGATTGTTAATAGATTGAGTTTTCTAATTTCCTTGTGTAACTCTTGATCTCTTTCCTATTGATAAACCACCTCTAGCAAAACTCATCTTCTGCTCTCTCTCTCTCTCTCTCTATCTATTTCTCGCTTTAGCCAACTCATTCTTTTTTACTCATATAGCTACTTGCATCGGTTGATAAAAATTCATAGATTACAATGATATGGTCCTTATCAATCGCTCCTCAATTTGGTCATTTATACCATCCTTAAACTATCAACATCTAAAAGATTCAATTAATATTGGTTTAAAGGTATACTTTTTCAGGTTGTTAAACACTTTTTCATACTTAGTGATAGTTTGACCCCTCTATTTTGAATTCAAAAACTACTTTAACTTTGTTTTTTTATAGGCTTTGCTAACATACATTCTTTTAAACTCCTCCTAAAAGGACTCATAACTAAGAGGATTAGGTAATTAAGGCTACTTTAACACCAACTTCTACCAATCATATGCCACTCCAAGAAGTAAGCATATGGTATAAGTTACTTTTTGGTTGGCTAGACATTGAATCTCATCAAATAGTCATCGAACTTTCTCTAACAAAAAGTCTACTTTCTTTAATTCCTCTAACATACCATGTTTTCTAATTTCTTCAATGTGAGATTTAGGTTCAATCATCCTTTGTAGAATTTGAGCTATATCCTGTGAAATCTTTAATAATGCTTCCCCCAAAATAGCAGCAGGTATTTCACCTCGAGTAGAAGTTGAAGATTCTTGTTTGGAGGGATTTGATCACATAGGTAAGTTACTCTCAATAGTTTCCTCTATGGCTTCGCTAGATCCATTCATGATGTACTATCTTTAAAACAAATAGGGATATCTACATTATGTTAACATGAATAATATTCTATGCATGCATGGTGGAGACAGATTGGTCTATGTCATACACTATAATCCCTCTTGTACAAAAGGGTATATATGGTAGAGACTTATTAGTCTCTACCGTGTATATCATTTTGCCCAAGGTTCACATAAATAGATTTCTAAACTCAACTTGTGTGTCAAGTTTGAGGTTAAATTGTAAGAAATTGAGATATTAGAGGTTAAAGTGTTTAAGGGTAATTTTGGAAAGGTAAAATTTAAGATATTCACCCCACTATCTTTTCCTTTAATGAGCTTTTAGAGAAGGGAATTCTTTGTGTATGGTGGAGATCAGTTTTTGAAGTGGGAGAGGTAACCATATCTTCTTTTTCTCTCTTTTTTCTCTATGGATTCGAATTAGGGAGGCACTTTACTTAGGGTTTGAGAGTTAATCCCTTCAAGGTAATGATGTCTCTTTCTCTTATAGATCTTTCTCCTCTTCTTCATTGGTTTTAATTTTTGGAATTAAGGATTTGAAGAGGTAATGGTTATTATCTCTTTGTGTAAGGAATGAAGAAATCATCAATTAAGGAGCTAGATCAAAAAGTGTTGAAGGAGTATTTAAAGCCTTAATACTAGGTATGGAAACTAGGCTTACTATATTGTTCATATAAGCTTGAAATGGGAACTTTCCTCTCTTCTTGTATGTGTGTCTTCTTTGATGTAGTTAAAAGCTAAAGCCAATAATGTAGATGAGTTATTAATTAAGCCTCTTGTATGGGATTGATTTGGGTTTTTCTGGTGTAAATGGGATGATCCAAAGCTGAAGTTATAGTTCTATCCACTTGAGTTATTACTTTAGCTTTGGTTATAATTCTTGGTTAAATTATTGTAGAGACTCATAGAAACTATAGCAAGTCTTAAATAGCATGAAAGAGTTGATATTGGATTATGAAGCTATCATTTTGATAGTGGGCTTAATATGTTGTGTATGGTTGAATTTCACTTGAAATTCATGAATTAAGTCAAGATTTAAGAGACTATAAATTTAATACTGGTTTAAAGGTAGACAATGTCTAGATAATGGAGGTTTAATGCTGGAAAGGGAGTAATAATGGGTTATCCTGCATGTTTGATGGTTGAGAGAAGGGAAAGAGAATTGCTTGATTTCGGTTCTCTAGTTGTGCAGTAGGTGAGCACTCCACCAAGTGGTAAAGCACTGCGCAGAGTGCCCTAGTGCTCCACCAAGTGTTAAAGCACTCTGTCGAGTGCCATAGCTGCTCCACTAATTGCTAAGACACTCCATTGAGTGCTTGTGTCTGGTTTTGCCCAGTCCCTCTTTTTCTATGGCTCTATGGAACCCCAATCATAATTTATATGCGTATCAACGTATTTTGATATATCTGTTAACAATCACTAGTAATATATACTTACTTAAGTTTGTTGTATAATAGTATACCAAAATAAGGATTTGAAGTGAGGGAAATGTAATAATGGATAGGTTAGTTGCAACTTAATCCTTAAAGTTCAAAAAGTGTGGCTACCTTAAGTTTTGATATAGTATTATTTCAATTCCCGTTCATATAGTTAGCCATGTTATATGGTAAGAATTTATTATTGTATTCGGGAAAATGGTATTGAACAACTATTGTTTAAGTGAACTAATGATCATTGTGATCTAATAGACTATAAAAGGGACATGTAATGTGATAAATTGAAGTAAGTAAAGGACTTGTTAATACAGTATCAAGCTATTAATACAAATGTAGTACAAGTATGTATAGAATGGAAATTGCATTCAAATATAATGAATTGAGGAATATTGATAAAGGGATTATCTATCCTTGTTAACATTTGTTTGACATTTATTAACTTAATGGATACCATTGTTAGGGATAAATTATATATCGTGGTATGTTTTTGGCTCTTACGGTATTGTGAGGAAACCAACGGTTAAATGCCATGTTCTTATACATGTTTGCTTAGGTATATGGCATTAAAGATTATGTATATGTAACAACGATATTGAATCTTTATGCATGTATAAGCACTAAGACAATATGAAAGGGCATGAATAGGAAGTGATCTTAGGTTTGAGCATGTTCATTGGTTGTGATAAGCTGAATACATGGATTTAATAAATTAGATGAGTGTGAATGTGTGATTGTTACATTGACTATAATGAAGCAGAGGAGATGGTTATGAAGAACAATATAGGTACGTTCTCCTGAAGTGATTATATGTTTACTTGTTGTTTCATGCACTTATTGTTAGCATGATGATATTTATACATATAGGATTTCATCCCCATGTAAATATTGTGGTAAGGCATGAACTATCATGACTAGTACAAGTATTGTCAACCTATAACTTCATATCATATTATTGCCTTAAGACTTTATGCATATGGATGAGTATGCTTGCATTGGTAGGCTAGAAACTTAAGGAATCCATGTTAATTACCAATATGCAATGAGTATATGTATACATGCCTTTGAATTTTGAATAAATTACGACTATGGATTTCTCATGTTTCTTGATGTTGATAGCATCAAATTCCTAGACTATGGATCATTAGGTTGGTATTGCTTGACACTCAACTATTGCTACACTTTCATACTATTTCACAAGAATCATACAATTGCTAATTATGATGAAATAGGTCAATTGTTAAAAAGGTAATGCATTTTTATTGTTTTACAGAACCTTGTAACTACTGTGATATGAAGTAAATGAACATTTATGCAATTTCATGTTTATACAAATTTGCATTCTTGTATATTATTGCTCTAAGCCAATAATGTTCTGTGAAAGGTTTATGATTAGAATCTATTGATGTTTATTGGGTATTGTTCAGCCTACGAGTCCTAGTTCATTTATGGATTCGATAGGCATGCCTAGAGGGATATTGTTGTAGCTGCTATTATCAACCCCATTTGGGTCTATTGTTTGTTCCTTAATGGAAATATTGCTCAACCCATTTGGATCTATCATTTGATATCTTTAGATATCCATTATTGATACCTTTGGGTATCTATTGTTGATACCAATTGGTATCTATTGCTCCCATTATCCACTCTTAGAACTAGAACTTAGGCAAGCTACTTTCAGTATTGCATTATGGTATAAGTGCACCAAAAGTTATCAAGTTAGACATTGGGTCTCATGTGCTTTGAAATCTATAAAATGTATGCATGTGATATTATGCCTCATGTGAATTTATCAGGTAATTATGTTACTTAATGCCTGTTCATTGTAATCACATGCAAATTGAAACACCCTAAGACTATTGCCTTTATCAATACCATGCCATACAATTCAATTATATCTTATTAGGATGCTAACCTAATTAACCAATATTAGTCATTAATATGATTCATTAATTTGATCATCATGTATATCAATTAGACGCAACTCTAATTTTTTGTATTCTTATGAGCAATATAAGTGTCTCTTACACCTTCATATTAATTTACTTCATATACTAAATAGCCCATCACATATATGTATCATAATCATGCTAGATATAACTACACTAGATTTCCATGTTAATACTCATCCATAACATCATGCATTTCAATTGACATATGATCAATCTACCTTCTAAGTGCATGGACATACAACTCATTTTCATAGTTAGTTTAGTATAACTTTAACTTCACATATGTTATACAGCTTACATATATAATTTAAACATGTTAATAAACTTATACAAAATTAACCAAAAGTCTCTACATCAATTTATATGTACCGGTGTTAGCCTCTCCTAATGCAAAGTACGTTCCTAAGAGAAAGCTTTGACTACAAAAGAACCTACACAGATAAAAATAACACGTGCTAAGCTATAAAGCTTAGTGGGAAAAAACCAAACATGGAAGACAACAACTCATGGTGATTGTTAAAAAAGTTATATATCATACATCAATTGAAACATTAAATAAAACATTTTAAAATTGGGTATATGATAAGGTATGAAATTTTAAACAGGAGCATAATCATACATTTTATTAAGCAATAATAATTATCACCACTATGTAAATGATTTATACATACACACACACACATGCATTGAAAACCATAGTTAAACAAACTATTCCATATAACATATGCAAGAGTTACACATTATACTATAATTAACTATGATGTATTTATACTCAAATTTGGCATGCTTAAGTTCTAAAGGTGGATAACAGAAATAGTGGATCCCGAGAGTATTAAAATGATGGATATCCAAGGATATCAAAACTATAGACCCAAACGGGGTAGACTGTACGATGGACCGATCAAATGGACCAAAACGGGGTCAGCCAACAACCCAAATGGGACTATTCATGATCCAATAGGATCGACTATACTTTAGACCTAAACAGGTCAATGATGGTTACGGTAATATCCCTATAGGCGCCTAACTATACACAATTGAACTCTAATTGTAGGCAATACTCTATTTAATTCTCTATTCATATATCATGCTTGCACTTAACTAAACAATTTGCACATGTATAACCATATGATAGATATATTATTACTATGCCATAATTATGTATACATGGTTCATATAGTGATTCAGATACCTTTTAATCATGCTATCATCAGATATCACATTTTGGCATGATCATACTATGACAAACACGTAATTATCATACCTGTTCAAATGCTCATCATAAAACATGCCTTGTTCTTAGAACTTTACATTACAGCACATCATATGTATGTGATCATGTAAAGAAATTCATAATCCCTAGTATACATAAACACATGTATTCATATAGGCATAAAACAATTCAAGTATTGACAATTGAGCATAAATCATAATAATATGTACTTTATCATTTTATCCTTAAGGCACTACACTTGAACATGTTCATACTATTGTATTTCTTATTTCATAGCATAAGTGCATGTTGAAATACACATTTACTCTTCACAGGAGTACATACATGTAAATAATTTTGCATATAAAAAGCAAGTATATAAGTTCAATCACATCTTCGCTTATATATATATATGAACCTTTATCATTAAGCATATCACATACTATATCCAATTCAATGCGTTTTCATATAGATACATATTTAGCATAACCATATTTAAACTATAATAAAATATACGTTAAAATTTTAACTACAAAACTCTACACAGGGGCAGCATACTAGGTCTAAATTGTGTGCCATTTTTTTATTTGGAAATAGTTATTTTTAGGTCAAGTGATCTTCTACAAATTTATTTCCCTATATATCCATTTTCTAAAACATCAAAATTTATCACATTTATAATTCAAGAAAAACCATAGGCAATTCATAAAATCAAAAACAGTTTTTGATTTTCATTGTTAACAGTTATAAAATTCATAGAATAAAATAGCTAAGGAATCAAACTAATTTTCCTTCAACAAAGTTTTGCTCCTAGGTATCTAGTTTACCCATAATTTTACAGCATAACATTTTGACTCCACTATCAAGATTTATGCCTAAAATACAACAATTTGTTCCTTAACAATGCAATCAGTTCTTATGAATTTCAAGCCAACATTAGACATTCATACAAACAGAATTAGGCAATGCTTCCTGCATATAAAATGTTTATTTATAAGAATATTTTTCATAAAATTCAACCTCATGTCATTCTAGTTATTATACCAGGAATTACATCATATTTTCCACAAATTGATCCAAAACCGAAATCAGCAGTCCAATATAATTGCAAGTGAATTTAGGCTCAAATTATTTGTTTATCCTATCATACAACAAATCATTTTTCTTCTCTATTTAATCACATACATACATGAGAATCCAAAGAATCCCATACCTTGGCCAAAAATTCCCCTTTTAGCATAAATCTTGTACCTTCCCTTTTCCTTTGCTCTTTCCTCCTTCATTTTCTCCTTTAACAACAATTCATCCATTTAACATAAACTTCCAGCATTTAACTCAATCCACCATCAACCAAATAAGAAGAAAATGAAGAAGAGGAGATGAATTTTCAAATTAAAATCCTTACCTTAATGTTTAACACTAACTATCCTTGATTAATTCCACATGTAATAAATTTTCTTTAAGGATTTCTTAGATATATTTTTGAATTGATGAAAGAGTGAGAAGAGAGAAATTTTTTGCAAATTCCTCAAGTAATGTCGTCATCTTCATCTCTCTCTTCTAAAAATTTAACTTAAATATATGTATAATGACATATAAAATCCCCTTTTTAATCCTTCCACTTTTTGCATGTCTCACTTAAACCTCTCATCTTTATTCATGTTAAACTTTGACCTTTCCATTTTTTTCCTTCTCTTAATTCAACCTCTCAAATCATTATTTCATTCACATTTGACCCTTAAGATGCCATATTTTTAAATTGAACCCTAAATTGTTACTCTATGCTTCAATTACACCCTTCAACATTATTAAACCAAAATAATAATTTAATTTTTTTCAAGCAATTAATATAATAAAAGAATTTATCACTTGTCCCACACCTTATATGAAATTCATATTTTTTAAATTAATCTCAATTAATTATAACCCTATTAAAAACATGCATTGCTAACTAGGGTCATGTTAGGGGCCTCATAATCTCTCCCCCTTAAGGAATTTCGTCCTTGAAATTCATACCTATTTCAAACAATTGAGGATATTGCTCTCTCATGGTTGCCTCTAGTTCCCAAGTTACTTCTTGTACCCCATGATGTTGCTAGAGCACTTTAACTTGAGAGATTTGCTTGTTTCTCAATTGTTTGATTTTTCTAGCCATAATTTCTTTTGGTTCCTCATCATATATGAAATCTAATTGTACTTTAATATGTGGTACTTGTAACACATGTGATTCATCTGAATGGTATTTTTTGAGCATAAACACATAAAATACATCATGAAGCTTGGCAAATTCCAAAGGAAAAGCCAATCTATATGCCATTGGTCCAACTCTTTGAAAAATTTCATATGGCCTAATGAATCTCGGACTGAGTTTCCCTTTTTCCCCAAATCTAAGTACCTTTCTCGAAAGTGATACTTTCAGAAACACCCTGTTGCCCACTTGATACTCGATATTCTTTCTTTTCAAGTCATCATAGGATTTTTGTCTGTCACTAGCTTCTTTCAATTTCTATTTGATAATCTGCATTTTTTCCTCTTTATCTTTAACAAGTTCAAGATCGATCATTCTGCATTTAGTGAACTCGATCCAACAGATTGGAGTTCTACACTTCCTGCCATACAAAGCATCATATGGTGCCATTTGAATACTTTTCTAATAATTGTTATTATAGGAAAATTCCATTAAAGCCACATATTTGTCCCAACTTCCAAAAAACTCCAAAGCACATCCCCTCATCATATATTTTAGAACCTGAATAACCCTTTCAAATTGTCCATCCGTTTGAGGACGAAAAGTTGCACTGTACTTGAGCTGTGTTCCCAAAGCTTATTGTAGACTTTGCCAAAATCTCGATGTAAACCTTGGATCTCAGTCAGAAATTATGGATACTGGTATACCATGTAACCATATAATCTTATTCACATACAATTTTGGAATCTTATCCATAGAATAATTTATTCGAACCGGTACAAAGTGAGCTACTTTTGTTAACTTATCCTCTATTACCCAAACAGCATCATATTTTCTTTGAGTAAGAGGCAAATCGGTCACAAAATCCATGGATCAATCTTTCCAATTCCACTATGGAATTGGAATGGGGTTTAAAAAACCTGAAGGGAATTGATGTTCTGCCTTCACTTTTTGGCATGTTAAACATTTAGAGACATACTCAACAACATCCCTCTTCAAGCCAGGCCACCAGTAAAACTGTTTCAATTCTTGATACATCTTATTCCCATCTAGATGAATAGTAAATATAGTATTATGCGCTTCATGTAATAGTATTTTATTCACTTCTTTGTCATTAGGAATACATAACCTGTCATGGTAATATACACCTCCATCTCCTTTCACCGTGAACTCTGATTGATCATCTTTATCAATTTTTTCAAAATCTGTGTAACTTTTCATCATCTTTTTGAGCATCTAACACTATTTGCCTAACCGTGGGTCCAGCTTTAAGTTGTGCTAATAATGCACCATCTGATGCAAATTTCCAACAACAGTTCTTTAACATCAATGCTGCCATTGTCTTACAACTTAAACCATCAGCAACCACATTCTCTTTTCTTTAATGGTAATCAACTATGCAGTCATAATCTTTGAATAACTCTAACCACCTTCGCTGCCTTAAATTAAGCTCTTTTTGGGTAAGCAAGTATTTGAGCCTTTTATGATTGGTATAGATTCTACATTTTTCCCCATACAAGTAGTACCACCAAATCTTTAAAGCATAAACCACAGCTGCTAATTCTAGATTATAAGTTGGGTAGTTTTGTTCATACAATTTTAACTATCTCGATGCATAAGCTACTACCTTACCATCTTGCATTAATACACAATCCAAGCCACCTTTGGAGGCACTACTATACATTGCATACTCTTTCCCTGATACTGGTTGAGTTAATACTGGAGCTTCAGTCAACAATTTCTTTAACTTATCAAAACTTACTTGACAAAGATCAGACCACTCAAACTTAATGTTTTTCCTTAACAGTTTAGTGAGTGGTGAAGCAATAACTGAAAAAGCCTTCACAAATCGATGGTAATAACTTACTAAACCAAAAACCTTCTAACTTCATGCATATTCTTAGGTGGTTTCCAATTAATAATAGCTTCAATTTTATTTGGATCCACCCTAACACCCTCAATTGATACAACATGACCAAGAAAGGAAACTTCTTTAAGCCAAAAGTCACATTTACTCAACTTAGCATACAATTGATTTTCTTTCAAGGTTTGCTGTTAGAGAGTATGCCCTAGAGCCCATGTAATAGGGATGTTTTTCATATGTATGAAATTTATATTCTTAATAAAAGGCATCATTCATTTATTAATGCTGTGTTTGAATACATGAGTTTGTAAATCTTAAATTAATAAATGAAGTCCTAGATATTATAAACACAGTGCAAAGGCAATCATGAAGGTGTTCATGATGTGAGATGTCTATTACATGCAAATATGTTAATATCTAAATATCCCTAGTCATAGAATTAACAAGATAGGACATTGTTAATTCGGACAGACTAGCACATGTTATGCTTCTTGAATGGTTCAAGTAATGGTTCTCATAATTGTGATTATGGATGATAATCAAAGCTAACATGTGGATGCTTGTTAGAGGAACAAGTTCATTGGAGACCTGCAAAGAGAATCCTCATATGGATATTAAATCTATGTCAGTAAGGAATCTCTTCATAGCGGTTGTTCAAGTATCCTTAGACTTGAGATCACCAAAGTTATCTTAAGTAGCAAGTGGTATACTTTGACTCCATAACTGATTACTTCCAACTGGGAGTGAACATAGTTAGGAGATTAGGTATATCATGACCTACTTGAAGATAGTTGAGTGATTGACAAAGGATTCACCATCCCAGATTTAACAAGGTAAGTTATCTCACATGATTCTATAATTACCTTGTTCAGTGAATCTCTGGCCAGAGTAATATGCCGAGATGGATGGAGATCCATGAAGGGCATTTTAGGAACAATGGTTAAATTAATAGAACATACATAATTAGATTTATATGAGTTGACAGAAATCCATACTCAGAATCTAATTGAGATAAGAGTGGTGAAAGGAGTAATTGCACGGTAACTATTTCTATGGAAGGGTACAGTCAAACCACATGACTTTCCTGACATTTGGGTAGTCATGATGCCTAGCTAGAGGCCAATCATGACTTGTATAATGATGTATCAAAATATCAATAGATATTGATAAAATGATTTAAAGGAGTTTAAATCATGTGAGTTTTGAATAGAACTCACAATTACATATTATACTGCCAACATGGACATGAACCCAATAGGTCACACACATATAGAGAAAAGGGTAAAATGGTAAAATGACAAGGATAATAATATTTGATATTATTATAAAGGTAGAGAGGAGAATATGATAATAATTAATTAAAGAGTTTAATTAATTATGATCAAATAAAATTGTCCGCGGAACTTTTGAAAAATGTTCTGTAAATTGGACCTAAATGAAATAATGTATTTCATGATTAATTATTATTGTCTTATAAGTGTTATAAGACTACTATAAGTGTTATAGGACTGATATAATAATTAATAGGACCATTGGAGAAATTATAAAGGGCCAAAGGAATGAAGAAGTTGGAGGAAGCCCTTCAGAAGAGGGCTACACGCCAACTCCATACAGAAGGGCTTAGAGGACTTTTTCTTGGACCAAATTAATTTATATATGTTACATAAGTGTTATGGAACTCACATATTTAATTTGGTTGGATTTGGAATCCATTTGGATATTTAAATCCAATTAGATGCACAAAGGGCCTAGTTTGTGGATTTTGTGCATGGTCTTTTATGAAAAGATTTAATTTGGATTTAATTAAGCCCAAATGATTATAATTAATTCCAGAAGCCCAATTAATAATTCTCCAGAAATTTTAAAGAGCCCAATCTCATTAAGGAGTTGGAATTTTAACCTAACTATAAAAGGCCAACTAATGAGAATTAGGGTTAAGTGATTAAAACAAAAGGAAAGTCTTTTTCTCTTCATTCTCTCTCCCTTTTTGCGCCACTTCCATTGCTAGCCTCTTGGATTTCGGCCAGCCCTAGTTGAACACCAATTTGTTGGTTCAATTTACCCCTCTCTAGTGTGGATTACTCATTGGAGGTGTTCGATTTTGGACACTGTGGTTTGCAACAACCCGGTGCGAAGTAAAATCAACTGTTCAACAAAAATCAAAGGTGATTTTTCTTATTCTCATATAGTTATATTGTGTATTCATGACAAGATCAGATCTAATGGTTAAAAAATTTAAAATTCCGCTCATGTATGTGATGCATGTAACCATTAAATTCCAACATTTGCAACATAAATTTCAAATGTTTAGAATGCTCAGCTTTATTTTTGGAGTAGACCAATATATCATCAATAAACACAACAACAAATTGATCCAAGTAGGGTCTGAATATCCTATTCATGAGATCCATGAATGTAGCAGGTACATTTGTCAACCCAAATGGCATAACTAAGAATTCATAATACCCGTAACGAGTTTTTAATGCAGTTTTGGGAACATCCCCATCTTTAAATATGAGTTGGTAAAAACCTGATCGCAAATCTATTTTTAAGAACACACTAGCACCTCTCAACTGATCAAACAAATCCTCAATATAAGGCAAAGGATATTTATTCTTCACTGTTGCTTTGTTCAATTAACTATAATTGATACACATCCTCATCGATCCATCTTTCTTCTTAACGAATAAAATCGATGCACCCCAAGGTGACACACTAGGTCTGATGAAACCTTTGTCTAAAAATTCTTGTAACTGAACTTTTAGCTCTTTTAATTCAAATGGAGCCATTCTATATGATGCCATAGAGATTGAAGCTGTACCAGGTAGAAGATCAATTGACAACTCAAATATCTCTTACTGGAGGAAGACTAGACAAATCCTCAAGAAACACATCTGGAAATTCATTCACAATAGGTATATCTTGAAGTTTCATTATATTTCTTTATGAGTTAAGGACTAAAGCTGGAAAGGCTTCACATCCTTTTCTAAGATAGCATTTGACTTGTATTGCTAATATAACATAAATAATTGGCTTAGAACAACTGCCTTCAACTATCACTTTTTTTCCTTCATCATCCATGAGAGTTACTATTTTCATTTCACAATCCACCATTGCATGATATTTAGATAACCAATCCATTCCCAAAATTATATCAAATTCATGAAAAGGCAACACAATCAAATCTACTGAAAACTTTTTTCGTTAAACTACTATAGGATAGTCTTTACATACTTTATTGATAATTACACTAAATCCCAATAGACTAGTGACACAAACATCAAAATCTAACTATTGTATCTTTGACATATTTCTACCAAAATCCATGATGAAAATATAAGAATGAGTAGAGCCAGGATCAATAAGTGCATGAATGTTACAATCATAAAGAGAAAAGGTACCAGTTATAACTTCTGGAGCATTTTGTTCTTCACGAGCTTTCATTGCATAAGCCCGATAGAAAACCATTTGAGAAGAAGGTCGATCAACTGATTCTGACGCATTCCTGGATTGAGATCCATGATGATTTGATCCACCCCTTCCTTTACCTCTTCCTCTACTAGATAGGGGTGCATTAGAAGCTCCCCTACTACCATGTTGTCCAAAACCTTGGTCCCGTTTCAAAAGACACTTAGCCATAAAATGATAAGTACTACCACATCTGAAGCATTCTCCAACCAATTTCTTGCAGTTACCCCAATGGCATCTAGAACAATGAGGACATTATGGTGCTTGACCCCCACTCTATCTCCCTGTAGCTTCTTTTTCAAACTTAGGCATTGTAGTCGATTCTTCCTTTTTTCCTTTGTTGGCAAGGCTAAAAATAGACTCTACAGGCTGACTCCCTTGAACTCCTCTAAATCACTTCCCAGTGGAAGATTGGCCTCTAGCACCACTTCTTTTCTATTCTCTCTCTCTTAACTATCTCATACTTCTCAACCTTCATAGCTGTTATAACTAGTTGATTAAAGTCCACTATATACAAGGATGTAAATCCTAACAATTTTTCTTTAATTCAATCATTCAGCCCATCTTCAAAGTGTCTGCATTTAAAAACTCCTGTTAGCATCTCCTTAGAAACATACTTGCACAAACAGCTAAATTCTTTTTCATATTCAGCCACAGATGAAGCTCTTTATCTCAAGTTCAAAAAATGCTTCAATTTTTCCTCCTTGTATGTCTCGGTAACATATTTCTTTCTGAACTCTGCTTCAAAGAATTTCCAGGTAAGTGGGTCAGGTAGATGAGGTTGTCTTAATACTAGCTTCCACCAATTATAAGCCATGCCTTGAAGTAAGGACACAGCACAAGATACTTTATGATTAGCAGGACAGTTAATTTCATCAAATATCCTCTCTAATTTTTCTAACCAGAACTTAGCTTCTTTAGATTATTCTAAATTAGTGCCTAGAAATTCCTGTGCTTCATGCTTTCTAATCTCATATATTGAAGCCTTAGGTATTGTCATTCTTTGCAGAATTTGGGCCATTTCTTAAGAAATTTTTAACAGGGCTTCTCCAGGAACAGCCGCAGGAATTTCATTCTGAGTTGATAAAGTCACTGAGTTGGAAGGATTAGATCTAACCTGCAAATTGCTTTCTACTGATTCATCAAGAGCATTCCTAGTGGAATTCTCCATCTTTATTCTATAAGAAAAAAAATAAGAACTTCTGCATTTGGCCAACACAACACTATCTCATGTTATAGAATCTTATACTCATTTTTCCCATAAAAGACTAAACATTGGCTCTAATACCAAATTGAAACACCCTGAGTCTATTGCCTTTATCAATACTTGCCATACGATTCAATTATATCTTATTAGGATGCTAACCCAATTAACCAATATTAGTCATTAATATGATTCATTAACTTGATCATGATGCATATCAATTAGATGTAACTCTAATTGTTTGTATTCTTATGAGAAATATAAGTGTCTCTTACATCTTCACATTAATTTTCTTCATATACTCAACAGCCCATCACATATATGTATCATAATCATGCAAGATATATCTACGCTATTTTTCCATGTTAATACTCATCCATAACATCATACATTTCAATTGATATATGATCAATCTACCTTCTAAGTGCATGCACATACAACTCATTTTCATAGTTAGTTTAGTATAACCTTAACTTTGCATATGTTATACAGCTTACATATATAATTTAACCATATTAATAAACTTATACAAAATTAACCAAAAGTCCCTACATCAATTTATATAAACTAGTGTTGGCCTCTCCTGATGTAGAGTACGTTCCTGAGAGAAAGCTTTGACTATAGAAGAACCTACATGGATAAAAATAACCCGTGCTAAGCTATAAAGCTTAGTGCAGAAAAACTAAACATGGAAGACAACCACTTATGGAGATTGTCAAAAATGTTATATATCATACATCAATTGAAACATTAAATAAAACATGTTAAAGATGGATATATGATAAGGTATGAAATTTTAAACAACAACATAATCATACATTTACTTCAGCAACCATAATTATCACCACTATGCAAATGATTTGTACAATTTATATATATATATACACACACACATATGCATTGAAAACCATAGTTAAACAAACTCCTACATATAACATATGCAAGAGTTATACATTATACTATAATTAATTGTGATGTATTTATACTCAAATTTTCCTGCTTAAGTTCTAAAGGTAGATAACGGGAACGATAGATATCCAAGAGTATTAAAACGATGGATATCTGAGGATATCAAAACTATAGACCAAAACGGGATCTACTGTACTATAGACTAATCAAAAGGACCCAAATGGGGTCAGCTAATAACCCAAACGGGGCTATTAATGATCCAATAGGATCAACTATACTTTAGACCTAAACAAGTAAATGGTGGCAGCTATAATATCCCTATGGGTGCCTATCTATCCACAATTGAACTCTAATTACAGTAATACTCTATTTAAATCTCTTTTCCTATATCATACTTGCACTTAACTAAACAATTTGTACATGTATAACCATAGGACAGATATATTATTGCTATGGAATAATTATGTATACATGGTTCATATAGTGATTCACATACTTTTTAATCATGCTATCATTAGAAATCACATTTATGCATGATCATACTATGACAAACACGTAATTATCATACCTGTTCAAATGCTCATCATAAAACATGCCTTGTTCTTAGAACTTTACATTATAGCACATCATATGAATGTGATCATGTAAAAAAATTCATAATCCCTAGTATATATAAACACATGTATTCATATAGGTATAAAACAACTCAAGTATTGACAATTGATCATAAATCATCATAATATGTACTTTATCATATTATCCTTAAGGCACTACAATTGAACATGGTCATACTATTCTATTTCTTATTTCATAGAAAAAGTACATGTTGAAATACACATTTAATCTTCATGGTAGTACATGCATGTAAATAATTTTGCATATAAAAAGCAAGCATATAAGTTCAATCACATATGCATATTTGATATCATTATCAATAATCTTTGCTTATATACACATATGAATATTTATATATATGAACCTTTATCATTAATCATATCACATGTTATATTCAATTCAATGTGTTTTCATATAGACACATATTTAGCATAACCATATTTAAACTATAATAAAATATACGTTAAAATTTTGACTACAAAACTCTGCACAGGGGCAGTATACTGGGTCCAACTTGTGTGCCATTTTTGATTTGGAAATAGTTATTTTTAGATCAAGTGATCTTCTAAAAATTTATTTCCCTGTAATCCAATTTTTAAAAAATCAAAATTCATCTCAATATCACATCTATAATTCGATATATTCAAGAAAAACCATAGGTAGTTCATAAAATCAAAAACAGTTTTTGATTTTCATTGTTACCAATTATAAAATTCATAGAATAAAATAGGGAATGAATCAGACTAATTTTCCTTCAACAAAGTTATGTTCCTAGGTATCTAGTTTACCTATAATTTTATAGCATAGAATTTTTACTCCTCTACCAAGATTTATGCCCAAAATACCACAATCTATTCCTTAATAGTGAAATCAGTTCTTAAGAATTTCAAGACAACATTAGACCTTCATACAAATAGAATTGGGCAATGCTTCCTTCATATAAAATGTTCATTTATAAGTATGTTTTGCATATAATTGAACCTTGTGTCATTTTGATTATTATACCAGGAATTACATCATATTTTCCACAGACTGATCCAAAATCAAAATCAGCAGTTCACTTAAATTGCAAGTGAATTTAGGCTCAAATACAACAAATCATTTTTCTTCTCTATTTAATCACATGCATATATGAGAATCCTAAGAATCCCATACTTTGGTCGAAAATTCACCTTTTAGCTTCAATCTTGTACCTTCGCTTTTCCTTTACTCTTTCATCCTTCTTCTTCTCCTTTAACAACAATTCATTCATTTAACATAAACTTCCAACATTTAACTCAATCCACCATCAACAAAATAAGAATAAAATGAAGAAGTGGAGATGAATTTTTAAATTAATATGCTTACCTTAATGTTTAACACTATCTATCCTTGATTAATTCCATATGCAATGATTTTTCTTCAAGGATTTCTTAGATATATTTTTTCAATCATTGAAAGAGTGAGAAGAGAGAAATTTTTTGCAACTTCCTCAAGCAATGCCATCCCCTTCATCTCTCTCTTCTTAAAATTTAACTTAAATATATATATAGTTATATGTAAAATCCCCTTTTTAATCCTTCCACTTTTTGCATGTCTCACTTAGACCTCTCACCTTTTTGCATGTTAAACTTTAACCTTTTTCATTTATTCCTTTTCTTAAATCAACCTCTTAAATCATTATTTTATTCACATTTGACCCTTAAGATGCCATATTTATAAATCGACCCATAAATTATTACTTCATGCTTCAATTACACCCTTGAATATTATTAAACCAAAATAATAATTTAATTTCTTTCAAGCAATTAATATAATAAAAGAATTTATCACTTGTCCCACACCTTATTTGAAATTCATATTTTTAAATTAATCTCAATTAATTATAACCCCATTAAAAATATGCATTTCTAACTAGGGTAATGTTAGGGGCCTCACACAAATCCCTTAATCTATTATATATATATATATATATATATATATATATATATATATATATATATATATATGACTCTGATAAAAATCATTATATAGTATATGGCACAATATGATGGTGTATGACATTTAGTTTGCCATGCTAAGATAGCACTAAGTAATACATGATTATGAATAGGGATGTGAATTGTGAATGTATTCTATAATTAAGAATTGTGTGATATATGTGAAGGAATTATGCCAGACAATATCTCTTGTGGTTATTATCACTGTTGGACTATTAGCAAGGTAACTTAGTTTATGGGTGCCGATGTTACATGATGTATTCACTCTCTTATGTTGTGATTAAATATTGAATGCATATCTTATATACCTAATGAGATTAAATGTACCAAATTAAAGTGTTATGCTATCGACAATCATGATGTTTAGATTCATAATTAATGGAATATGATGGATATGAACTATACTAGTCAAACAAGAAAGAGGTTTGTTATTAAAAGTGATTTATAAAGTTTATAGGGATTAAAAAAGTTCACATAAGGTTCTAGATTATCATAAACATATGCTTTTCATTAATTTTGAGTGTTGCCATGATTTGATGATTTCTCGTAAGAGTTTGTCCATAGAATTTTTGTTCCCCACTAAGTTTTATAGCTTAACACTGGTTTGTTTATTTGTATAGGTATCAAGATAAGATCCATTATGGATTGATAGCTGTAGTGGCTCTACCTACATTGAAGAAAAGATCTGAAAGGATGCAGTTGTCTTTAGGGTTTCATAAATGTATTGGAGGGCATTTACGTTATGTCTTCTTATTTTGGAGTTTGGTTTTGGCTAAAAGGTGGCATGTAACTAAAGCCTATATTATTATTATTATTATTATTATTATTATTATTATTATTATTATTATTATTATTATTATTATTATTATTATTATTATTATTATTATTATTATTATTATTATTATTATTATTATTATTACTGTCTGATATGTATGATGCTTATATTGGTATTGATGGTCCTATATGTCTTATGGATTAAGGTGTTACACTAGCAATGTATAGTAAATTTCAACTGTGGGGAATTTTTAACATATAGTAAAAGGGGTTAAAAAAACACTTAAAATGATTGAGTTTGTGTAAAAAAAAGTAAATTTCAGAGGAATTTCTTCATTTTTACTTCATGGAATATTTATTCTACATCTCGAGCAATTGAGTTATGGAAACTATGGTATGTGTAGAGTCTTAATTGTAAAAGAAAGTTGGTGTGTTCAACTGGTGAATGGCTACCCTTATCTTGCTTATTTACATTCTTTCTTGATTAGTCCTTACCTTAACCCAATGTTAAAACTGATTCAAAGTCCTAATTATTTTTCCTTATTTTGAGTTGTTCAGCAAAGATTACCCTAGTTATTTTGATGCTAAAAGAGAGGCCTATGGTATCTTTTAAGTTTCAAGTGCGAAACCGCATGTGCATTTTGATGTACATTAATTCCTATGCTTGATTATTAGATTGTACTAGGTTTTTATTTTGAAAATGATAAGAATATTTTGGTCTCACACACATACCTAGAAACTTTCAAGTATCTTTTTATTTAGAGCTTTCTTTGGCTAGGTTACTATCAATTATTGATCTTATTCTTGAATTGCATGATTCTAGGTTAGATTTTGGAAATTTTAGAAATGAGGTTTTGTTCAAGTTTACTCAAGGGCAAGCAAATGCTAAGTGTGAAATATTTGATAACTTCAAATTATATGCATGTTTATGTGTGTTTTTTAGTATATTTAGTGTGAATTTTATGTGATTTATTTTTATTTTTTGTTTGAATTAGAATTGTAGAATTAAAGTTAATTTTGTGTTAATTATATAGATTTTCGGAGATCAACCCAGCTGGGATAGGAAGTGTCTTGATTGAGTCTTTGAAAGAAATTACAATTAGTCCAAAAGTTGCTAACCTAGCTGAGAAGGTATGTGTCTTGATCAAGTAACTTATAAATTTTGAGAGCGTAAGCTACTGACCCAACTGAGATGGGAAGTGCCTCTCCGGGTTTATTTACATATTTTCATGAAATAGGAAGACTTTTAGCAAAAAGGGAAGACCTGGCGGCAGCTAGACTTCATTCTTTTTAAATCTTTTAGAGAGTTCTCATTAGATATTATTTAGTTAGTTTCAAGATTTCTTCTTCTTATTTTTCAAGAGCCGAACTTTAATCCATGAGTATAATATCTAGTTTTTGTATTTTTTTATTCAATTTTAATTATGAATAATGAGTAGATTTCTTCTTTTGTTAATGGATTCTTGAATCCATATTTTTTTAACTATTATGACTCTCAATTGAACTTAAATTCAATACAAGTTTTGTTATTTCATTATTCATATGCTCATTTGTATTCTTGATTATATTTAGATTCATTTTTAATGTATCGAATAGGTAATTAGATTTGAACCTAAAAATTGATCAATGATATATATGTCTTTTTCTAATATTATTTTGTTCAATAGTCTTCTATATTATAAAAATTAAGAAAGAAAATTATGATCATGAATTTTATTAAGTTAAAGATATTTGAATTATAAATAGATTGAAGTTTCCAAAAAGATATCCAATTAAGGTCTTAGAATTAAAACTGTGATTTATGCTAGCTATTAGATTGTTTCTAATCTAAAGGCTTGCCTAGCTATAACAGTGTTCTGAATAAGAGGCCTAACTTTAGTTCGGTTTTGCATAACAAATTTGTATTATTTCAAATAAAGTCAATTTTAGTAGAAAAAGAGGAGAATAGTTCCCTTAGCAATTAATTTTTAACACCAAATTAGTTAATCTTTTTTTAATCAAATGATAATCTCTTTTTTAATTAACTTTAGGCTTTAATTTCTATTTCCAATTTACTTAGTTGCTTAGTTAATTTACTTTAACTAATAATCACAATTAAAACTTGGGAATTCTTTTACACAATTTCTACAGTTAAAAAATCTAACTATTTCAATCCCTTGGATATGATATTTTAGGGTCTTAAATCTATTTTTCTATATTATTAGTCGATCTAGTATACTTGTTAGATACTGATCATAATGACAAAAGGATAAATAGTTAGTATCATAAAAAATAAAAGAAATACTAAAATAAATATACATTATAGAATAAAAAATAACAGATAAATCGAATGCAAAAAAACATGCTAACAGATTAAAAAATGACATCTAAATATATCGCAAAGCATGCAAGTAGATTAAATATGAAAAATAAACATAAAATACCAAGAAAATGTTAGGACTATAGCCACAGATGGAAAGATAAAGAGGACAGATGGCCAGGATGAAATGAGAGTGGGATGGAAAGAAAGTCGCATAACTTTCCATTTATCGGCATGAAAGATGGGCATCTATAGGGCTCTCTTCCTATCTATCACACAAGAATCAAATAGAAGGATGCAAAATGTAGCAAAAATGGCAAAACATAATTTGAAACATAAAGCATATGTATTTCTACATCTTAAAACATGCCAAATCTATCCTAAGACATCAAACACGCATAAATCATGTTGAAAGACTGAAATATCATGCATACAGAATCTTAATAGGGGAAACTAAACATGCAATCATGGTGCAACAACTCTATGATGTGTAATTCTATATATTTTATTATTCATTTACATGTTCATAACATTACAAAACATACATAAATGAAAACAACAAATTAACTAAAAAATATATAAAATCATGGCATAAACATCATAAGTCAAATCA